>JAPQWV010000999.1:0-144000 GCA_027422505.1 Craterostigma plantagineum
TTACGATGATGGCCCCGCCTCGCGTGTATGGGTGGGATGGGATCTTGCAGTTACTGTTGAGGTTTTCACAAATCACCTTTGTATATGGCCTCAATACCCGACAGAACGCTCTCACCTTTGGGCTGACCTCACGACGATCTCAAGTTCTCGGGCGGCTTTCCTTGGATAGCCTCGAAGTAATCAAGGGAACACCAAGGTATCGCACTGGTAACGAGCCCGCAGGAAAACCCATGATGTCTTGAATCGTCCCCTTCAGTCGCTCGGCTCTCTTGGATATGAACATCTCGCTCTTTGTTATGTTCGCTCTAAGACCAGCAAGGGAAGCGAAGAGGTCTAAGCTGTCCGTAAAGATGCTAACCGGTGGGGTATTAGCGTACGAGAATAAGAGCAAGTCGTCGGCGAAAGTGAGCATGAAGAGCGCAGTAGGGGAGATTGGGTCGCCCTGCCGTAGGCCCCATCTTCCCTTGAAGAACCCTTCGGACCGCCCAATTGATCGAGAAGCATGGAAAAGTAAGGCACGAGCGTATCCATCCCACAAAGGTATTAGGAAAGTTCAGCTCCTCAAGCGTCAACAGGAGGAAATCCCTCTCAACTTTGTCGTAGGCCTTCGCTAGGTCTAGCCGTGGCAAAGCTCCTATGCTAAAAGGATGTTACCCGATATACGTCTTCCAGGAATGAACGCTGTTTGAGTTTGGTGAATGAGCGTCCCCAAGCAACCCCGTAATCGATTGGCAAGGACTTTCGAGATGACCTTGTAAAGGACATTGCAACATGAGATCGGTCTAAAATCCTTAGCCATGCATGGGTTCTCACACATACGATTGTGGACTGTGAACCACTGCTCCGTAACATTGACCGCGGACTTGGATCTTTGACTCACTTATCTTTATCTTATGCAGGTCGTCCAATTGATTAGATCTGTCCTTGGTATTCATACATATTGGGCAGGGGTATTCTTACTTCCCAAGGGCGTTATTCGAGCAATTGAAACTCGGCTAAGGACGTTTCTCTGGAGGGGCTCGAGCGCCAAAGTGGCGTGGGCAGACATCTGTGTACCTAGAGATGAGGGAGGCCTAGGACTACGATCGATTGAGACAGACAACAAGGTGCTGCTTATGCATCTTATTTGGAACCTTTTGAATGTGGGTGACCCACTAATGCATTGGAGCCTTTTGAATGTGGATGAAAAGTCTGTTTGGGTTTCTTGGATACGACGAACAAGGCTACATAGCAAATCCTATGGACTACTAGAGCCACCTCGAGGACTTCTTGGAGTTGGAGGAAGATAATGAAACTACGCCAAGCGGTCCGTCCTCTTATTGAATTCCGCATCGGCAATGGCATTAACACTCGCGGGCCTATGGTTATGGGGCTGCCCCTCGACTCGAGGCTAAGCTCTGTTATTGATGACGATAGATGGCATTGGCCTGCACAAACTACGACTGAATACCTGGAGATTGGCCCACTTCTACCTCCTCTTCATCCTGGGGAGGAGGATATAATGAGATGGATTGCTTCTGGGAACGGGCTTTTCTCAACACATTCAGCGTAGGGAGAGTTTATGGCTGAGACGACCAATTGTTCAGTGGCATACAATTTTTGCACGGCACGAGATTATCCTTTGGCTTGCTATCCGGGAAAGATTGGCGACACGCGACAAGCCTTGGGTGGCCGGGCGGCTGGGAGTTCTACATGTCTTCCTTGCGACAAGGACCATGTGGAGACTATCATGCATCTGTTCTTTGAATGCTCTTACTCGCGTCGGTGCCTCCGTCAGCTCCGCGATCTCATGCGGTTTGGGTTGCCTCATAGGGAGTGGTTTGCGGGGATTCGGTGGGCGACACGTCGATGGAGGAGTGGACACTTAGCACGATTGGGGCAACGGCATGTGCTTGCCTCCTTGATCTACCATCTGTGGCTGAACGGAATAGGAGATGGCACGAGGGAAGACGACGGAGACCTGATCAGCTCGCGTCTGAGATTGAGGCACTTCTTAGAGTGCGACTTTTCACCCTGTCGCACAAATACGACCAGCAGCTGCATGCCATGCGACGGGTTTGGCGTATCGCTTGGTACTGGGGCTGTTTTAGCTCTTGGTATCTTTTGGTTTTCACTATTTAACTTTCTTTCGGTTCTTGGGTTTTGATTGTGTGTTGGTAGCCTGTTACCAGTTGGTTAGTGCATCTGCACGTCATCCTTGTACGGACCTTTTTTGTTTTTTAGTGACCACTTTCAAAAAAAATATTAGCCTTCTTGGTCTTGATGCCTACTTCCGTTCTCTGCATCATTCTATGCAATTCATCCCACATTGCTTTAGCCATTGGGAGTTTTCTATCTGTCTGTAGATCTCGTTAGGAATACCTTGCATTAGAGTGTTCTTAGCTATCAGATCAGCCTTAGCTCGCATTGTTTCCTCCTCTGTATACTTGCCAGCCACGGGGATCCAAAAATGAGCCGGTCCTTCCTCAAGAGAAGAGAGAAGGTTCTCTGCCTGATCCTTAAGCTCATCGAAATTTAAGAAGCGGCTGCGGCATACGGTGTATTCGCCTCTTTTGAGAATCGGCGGATGGTTATCATTTCCAAGCGCACAAGCATCCATTTTTTTGTGATGAGTTGACTAAGGATCTTCGTGGTTATTTTGAAGATTTGAAACGATGTAATGTGCTTCACAAGTGGCAAATCAGTTAGTAATGTTTGGTGCATAGATGATCGAGAATTATTTTTGATTCAATCTTTAAAGTTTGATCAAAAACAATATATTCGATATAAGGTATGTTACTGTTTTCGTACGTAAATCGCTGTCAGCGAAAATTTTTTCAAGCGAAATAAATTGCTCAAAAACTTTCGGTTGAGAAAAATTTCCAATGCGTAAATTTATTCGATCGTTAAGAAACAGTACTATTAGTAAGTTTCTCGATGAGTCAAAATAAATCGGTTGACCGGAAAAGTTTTTCGAGCGCAAGTGATTTATTCGCTAGGTCAAACTTAAATGTCTAACCGAAAATGTTCTTTGAGAAAAACTTCTCCGCTCGCGGAGTCAAATAAGTCTCGTCGAAAAAGATTTTTGTTGAATTAATGTTCGAGAAATTGTTCATCTTAAATCGCTCTTAATAGCAATGACTTTAGCAATGAGAAAATTTCTGCACGGAGTTTTCAATCGAGAAATTTAATCTGATCGGAAACTTAGAGAGAAAAATTCAAATTACGCAATTAAACACAATACGGTTTTAACACTAAATTCAAGCAGATACAGCAAATTGATCGATGAAACTACAGGTAATGCTCGAAATTAGCTACACACGAACAGAAGATTAAACACGTTATGAAGCAAATAATGTTTTGACGAAATCAGAACATGTTTATATGAGTTCTCGCGGGAACAGTAACTTCGTTCGATCCTAAAGTCAGGTCTAATTCGAATAATCTGTATCGATCGTCTAGCAAATGAATTCTAACACTTAATCAAGCACAGAAACATCGAAATCAGTTCAATTAAGCACAGAATTTGAGCTATCAGATCGAATTTGTTTTTCGTGCCAAAACTGTTCTTCGCAGGGAATAGTTCCAAAAATGAAATTCGATCCTATTTCTAACAATTTCGATTCGAAACAGAATGAATCTGCTCTGATACCAATTGTTAGGTCCTCTCCTAATCAACTCTAAGATCCTAGACTCGAAATCATCAATTTCCGATTAGAATTGTTCGACTTACCTCACGATCGAAAACTTACTCTTAGTGTAGAATACACATTGTAATTGGGAGGAAACCTCACGTCAACCTAAGTCCATCACCCATACCTTGCTAGCTTAAGATAGTTTAGAACTATACTCCACTTCTCACACTAAAAGAACGAAGGAAGAGAGAGGGAGAGGGAATTTGAGACTTAATGGAAAGGTATGGACTTTTACCATGTAAATTAAGCATGCTTAGGGTCTTAACACACAAAAAACCTACTCAAAATCATACTCTTTAGCTCATTCGGCTTTTAGGGTTCTGGAGTTCTTAGAGTTTATCATGTTCTTAATAGAAGTAACATTTAGATCGAGATTGTAGAGCTCTGCGGGTTCAAGAAGTGTTTTTGTACGTTGAGGTCGCGAAGTGTATACTTCGCGAACTCCGGTTGGCGAATCCTTGGTCGAAAGGGGATCGTGAACTCCGGTTGGCGAATCTTTAGAGGATTCACGAACCAAACAATTGACGAATCTTGTTTCGCGAACTAATGGGGAAGGGAAGTTCGCGAAATAAGAAAGGATCGCGAACCCCATGCAAGTCACGAATTGGGCCTCATGATCATTTCGCGAACCGTATGAAAGAAGCTTCACGAACTAGGTAAACATGGCGAACTCAATGTGTTTCATGTGCATGGATTCACGAAATAAAGGTTCACAAGTTCATCAAGCTGCAAACCATGAGTCGAGTAAGATGTTTCGCGAATTGTGAGGTATGATAGGTAGAGTTCGCGAAGTGTAGTTCACGGACCTCAGCTCGCGAATCGCGCGTATGTGAGCATTTCACGAATTGTAAGTAAGGCTTAGGCACTTCGCAAATTAGGCACTTCACGAGATGAGAGAAGTTCGCGAATCATGAGAACTACTACCTTTCGCGAATTGAACGTGTGAAATGATGATATCGCGAAGAGAAGGTCTCGCGGGTCCAACAAACTCATGAACTAATATAAAGTTGCAAATTGTATGAGGATTCGCAAATCCCATATAGCATTTGGGTAAGATATGTCGCGAAGTATAAGTTGGCGAATACATTGGGACTTCGCGAACTACTAACCGAGAGACACATTTTGCGAATTAAACTAGGTGGGCGAATTAGGACAATTTTGGTGAATCCCGTGTAGATCGAATGAGTTCGCGACATAGGTGTTAGGGTATTTCATGAATTTTGCGAGATTAATTTTCACGAACCCTAGAAGTTCACGAACTCGATAGATAAAGGGAGACTTCGCGAATTAAGTCAAACTTGGCGAATTAGGGTGAACAATTTGCGAATCGAGAGGAAGGTGTGAGTAGGTTATTTCGCGAATTGAACTAGGTTTCACGCATTAAGTGAGTTCGCGAACCTTAGAGCTAGCCTGGTTCACGAATTTTGCCAGCTTCATGAACTATATAAGTTCACAAAAATTAAAAAGGGTTAAATCATTCCATGAATCGTACTTCGTGAATCTTGAGAAATTTAGGTTAAGGGTGTTCGCGAACCATAGGGAGTAAACATGCTTTAAGGGTTTTGCGGGTTATGGAAATTCGCGAATCCCATGTGGACCCTCAAGTAGATGAATTCGCGAGATGAAAATTGGTAGACCTTTACTTACGAAATCAGGGTCTCATATAGACATCGTTCGCGAACTAGAAGAAATAGGAATTTCACGGGTCCTCCAAATGTCACGAATTATGTCTAAAATAAGTTCACTAGTTAAGTGTAGTCCACGAGTCACGAACTTTCACGAATCTAAAATAACACCTACCTTCCAAGTATCGATCTTAAACACCATAACTTAGGAAATTCGAGACTTTAGCGAGACAAGTAATTTCGATAGCATACTAACATTATAATTTTGTGCTTAAGGTCGGTAATTAGGAAATTCACCCAATCGATAGCTAGTAATCGACGGACGACAGGTAAGTGGAGACTTCACTATAACTACAACACATGACTATTTGGGATATAATTTATTTACTATTTGTGGCATGACAAGCATATTCGTACGATGAACGACAAGATCACGTGCATGCATGCTTAGTACAAAGGTTAGGACACAAGTGCGTGCATGAGTCAGGATCGCCTGAGAGTGATGTATATTTGCCGATATGGGCATCTGTTGTCGACTCAATTGTCGAGTCACGACTCTCATATGTCACCATGGCGGCATTTTTTTTTTTGAAGGTAAGGGGTCAGTAATATTAATAACAAACAAGAGAGTACATCACATAGAGAGCGCTACCAAGCTATGCGCCAAATCCTACGTAAGGCTATCATCTGTAACTGATATGTAGACTCAAGCGTACATAGACGTAGTCTAATAATGTGAAGAACAGAATCAATCAGGTGCTCGGCTGATCGCGAAGAGCCTTCCTTCCATCGTCGGTTGCGCTCCATCCAAATATGATATACAAGGGACGCCAAGAGATGCCTATAGGCTGCCTTGTGAAGGTGCTTGCCCCTCCATCTGCGGGCTACCCATGCCAAGCCTGGAAGCCAAGGCGTGTGCGGCCATCGGAATCGGACCAGACGCTGAAGGATATCCAAGCAGCTACGGGAGAACGAGCAGTCGAAGAGGAGATGTTGCGTGGTCTCGCCGACCGGCTCCTCGCAGAGGAGGCATGTCGTCGTTCCCGCCATAGCTGCTATCCATGCCTTATCACGCGTCGCCCACCGATCGTGAATCGCCAGCCATAGGATGAAGTCATGGCGTGGGACACGTAGACAGCCCCCAAGTAAGCCGGTCCAACTGACTCGCGGTCGGGACAGCCGTAATGCATCACGAGCTGAGCGAGTTGTGAAGGTGCCATCCGCCGTGCCCAGCCAACGGAAGGAGTCCCCATACGTGGGTCGGATCGGTGGGAGCAGCGGTGCCAGCTCCAGATACTCCGTCGTAGTCTGGGCTGGCCAATGCCAGCCCTCACGGTTGATGACCGCGCTTAGGCAAGAGTCAATGGGCAGCCCCATCACAAGCGGCCCGCGCGGAAACCTCTCAATAAGCTGACCATAGAGCAGCCAGGGATCGCGCCACGAAGGAGTGTCTCCCCATTTCCCACGCAGAACTGAATCTGGCTACGGAGGCTTGACCGTAGTTTGATCCAAATCCAAGAGTAGTGGGGAGACGGCCGTACACTCCAAAGGGACTTAGCCCGCAGCCGAGTGTGGAGCAGCCATTGCACCCAAATGGATTCCTGGTCCCGAGTGAGCAGCCGCCAAAGGTGCTTGAGTAGCATGGTCCGGTTGTCCACTTCGATCGATCTAAGGCCCAGTCCACCCTCAGCCGACGGCAAGCAGACATCGGCCCACGCCACCTTAGCGGATCCCGCCCATAAGAACTTCTGCATCCTCTTCTCGATGACCCGTATGACTCCTTTGGGAATGAGGAATACCCCCGACCAATAGACAAGGATTGCAAGCAGGATTAACTTCGTTAATTGTAAACGCCCGGCATACGATAATGATCGGTTCAGCCATGCACCTAGCCGACGATCGACACTCTGAATCAGCGGCTGGCATTCCTGTAGTGTCAGGCGGGAGGTGATGAGCGGCACCCCTAGGTAGCGGACCGGCAGTTGCCCGATAGGATATCCCATTATCGCTTGGATCTCCGAGGTTAAGTGAGCAGCCCTTTTTGAGAGGAATATCTCACTTTTCTGTTCATTTGCTCGCAGCCCCGACATAAGTGCAAAGCTGTCCAGCCCCTCCTTAAGAATGCTAATCGACTTCGTGTCCGCATTGGAGAAGTGGAGGAGGTCATCGGCGAATGTGAGCATAACCAAGGACAAGGGCTCACATCGCCAATGAAACCTAAATCCGCTCCCTGCTCCCGTCTGTGTCGTCAGGATACCACGCAGCACCTCCATTGCAAGGGTAAATAGGTACGGGGAAATGGGATCGCCTTGCCTAAGTCCTCGACGCGCAGCAAAGAAACCTTGTGGGCATCCATTAATGTTGATAGAGAACTTAGTAGATGTGAGACAGGCCCGCAGCCACCCGATGAATATTGGGTGAAAGTTTTTTTTTTTTTTTTTTTGGAAATGGTCACTAAAACAAAAAAGATATTGGGTGAAAGTTCAGACCTCGTAACACGGCAAGGATAAAGTCCCATTCGACTCGGTCATATGCTTTAGCAAGGTCCACCATGGCGGCATTGATACGCCGAAATTACGATTATCTACGGATGATGCCCTCATGGCGCGAAGTGCGACTTGGAGTGTGCAACCCGAGGGAAGACGCGACACCGAGGGTATCTCGGTGCCAAGCCGCACTGGGCTAGTAAAGGCACCTTCGGGATCGCAGTTGGGCTGAAAAGGCATATTTAGCCTCCCAATGTAGACCGCAATTTGCGTACTGGTGCCTATCAAATGTCGATCGCATTGGACCGAAAAGGCAACATTAGCCTCCCAATGTGGACGACTTTGGGCTAAAAAGGCGCCATGGAGTCGAATGCAAGTTGCGAATTAGGGTTGCCTCTCAGTGTGTCTGTACTGTCACTCATGTGTGTATGTCCTTAATGGAAATTGAGCTCTATGATGGTGCATAGTGAGATAGAAAAACCGAGGCCCGACATGAAAAGAAATAATAAGGAGAAAGGTGAAGTGAAGTCTAGAAATGCATTGACGCGGATGTCATTGCGTTTAGGATACGTGCACTGCATTCATGTAGTATCCAACTGAGCTCTTTAGCTCACCCCTACGTTATGTGTTGTAGGTGTACGAGAGCACGGTACGTGATCGCCTAGCCGGCAAGGCTATCTTTTGAAGCTTCCAAGCGTCTTTTGGAGGTGGTGTGTGCATGGATGATGACCTGTGAGGCCGGGCACATAGATTTTCTTTTGTTGAGCATGTATAGGCTTCCATGAATTAGAATTAGAAACATTCTTTTGACATGTAAAGTACGATTTCCATTACATAAATGGAAAATTTCTTTCGCATTTTCGTATGTCTTTTAATTAATACATCGTTACGCACATAGGTTAACGTTAGAATTGGTAGCGATGACTAGGGTCCCTAGAGTTGGTATCAGAGCTTCGGTTACAGGTTCTGTAGAGTGTCCATGTACACACACCCAAAAGCGCGGAAGCAGCCTTGCCTGTAAGTTTTACGATGTTATGAATTTCGATGTTGAATGAATGTATTGACTTTAGGAACTGACAGGATAGAATAGAACCAGGTAAGAACTAGGGGTGAGAGTAGTGGGGATGCGGACCAATATAGGGAAAACCTAGCCCCCTACAGATAACCGAGACGCAACCATCCTTCAACTGACATAACTAGTGCGTCAGCAATCCGCTCGGTTCAACAGTTAATTCAACAGCGCCACACTGAAGGTCAGAGGAACGATGGGCCTTCCCAGGCCGAGAGAGCCGAACTAGTGGGAGAAAGGTTCCGCAGGCTGAACCCACCGACCTTTGAGGACGTACCTGATTCAACCACGGCTGATGACTGGATAAGGACCATCGAAAGCATGTTCCAGTACAGTCGAGTCCCAGAGGTGGCAAAGGTGCTCTGCGCTACGTTCCTACTTAGCGAGAGCGCAAGGTACTGGTGGGACACGATCCATGTTATTGAGAATCCTGCCACCATGAGCTGGGACCACTTCACGGAGCTGTTCAGAGGAAAGTACTATACTGACTCGGTTCGAGCCTAGCGGATGAGCGAATTCATAAACCTCAAGCAAGGAACGCTGACCGTAGCTGAGTACAGCATGAAGTTTCAACAACTCTCAAGGTTCGCTGCCCACATGGTGAGCACTGATGCTCTGAAGATCTAGCGATTCCTCGGGCCTAAATCCAGAGCTATATCGTGATGTAAGTATTGCCGGACTCCAAGGAGCCATGTATGCGCAGTAGCAGAACGAGCATTAGTGGCGGAATAGGCCGAGGTAAGAATAACTCGAGCCAGAGATACTCTCCAAAACCCTAGAACGTCCATTCGTCTCCCAGCCTACAACTCGCCCCTCCACACCGGCCACCTCTGCCCTACTGCTGATCGCCGACAGCCACCAATCCCCCTCCATCGTCGGGATCAGACGGCGATGGAAGGATACTAAATCCTTCGCTTATCTTTCTGTTTCTGCCCTTCTTCGATATTTCATGGATGACCCTCTGATGGATCTGGACTGTCTTGGACCCTTGCCCGATTACGGATTGCTGCGGAGAAACATCAGCGAGTTCCAAGACCGTTTTGACGTCGCAGCGTTTGAAGCCTTATTGGGCGGGTTAGTGGTGAAGCTGCTATTTCTACGCCGCCTGCTGCTCCTACAAACCCCTTGAGTCACACTATCACACAGCCCGGCCACCCACCACTGTTCCATCGACGTGCGCGTCGATCCACAAACGGTATTGAGCCAGTTAGAGACCCGCGAGCTGGACCGCGCCTTCGCCGGGACACCCCACCGCCGCAACCTATTCAGTCTGCTGCTGATAACACGACGGATGGCGAGTTCAGCCTGAGGATTTTGCGGGATCACTTAGCTTTAATCGGGCCTAGGGTTTCTATTACTGGGCCGCAGCCACTAAGTGGCGCTGAACAGACCACGCCGCCACCGATGACGGAGACACTGCGGATCGCGCCTTCTAGGGTTTCACCAAACTGCACCGCGGCCAGGCCGCTAACAGTTGGCCCCGTGCTGTTGGAAAAAGACCCACAAAGCCCAGCCATCATGCAACGACCTACACGACGATAGAACCACCAGATGCTGCTGCGGTTCCACACTTTGCGACGCCTGAGGCTGCTCGTCAGTCCCACACGTTTGTGTCTGTTGTCAGAGGAGTGGTAAGACACATCAGCGATCGCCGGCCAACAGACTAGCCTTAACCTATACTGCACCGAAGTTAATAAATGGAATAGATGAAGCTTGTCCTCCTTGGGAAGTGGCGCATTGAGGATGGGCGAGATGGGATCACACCCTAGTGGGGCATTTCTTGGGAAAGAGACCGTATTTCCCACACGTCGATCACTTCTTTAGATCAATCTGGACTGAGCTTGTTGATGTCCGTGCATGTCCCAGCGGATTCTTCAAATTCAGATTCAAAACGGAGGCGGCATGCAAGGATGTGCTTGAAAAAGGACCATGGCTCATGCACGGCCAACTCATCTTCCTTGAGGCTTGGCGGCCGGGCATGTCGTTTGATAAGAAAGAACCCAAGGAGATCCTGCTATGGGTGAAGCTGCGAAACGTGCCAAGTGAACTTTGGACGCAGGAATGGTTGGATATAGTGGCAACTGTTGTGGGTAAACGTTTTGAAAAAAAAAAGTATTTCTCTGTCTAACTTTTTCTCTCTAGTTTCTTCTCTCTAACAAACCCTAAAGCCATCATCAACCCCCACCGTCTCTTCCCAAACCACCGTCACCAATCCTCACCACCTATCTTGTTGCGGCACAGGGCGCAAGCCGCCCTCCATCGCCGGGCTCAAACGGCGATGGGAGGGCTTTAATCCCATTACACGTCTCCTCTCCTCCCCGCTTCGTCACGACCTCTTCATCTTCTCCTCGTTTTTTTATCACCACTTTCATGGATTCCGCTGATAATCTGCCTTGTCTTGGCCCCTTGCCGGACTATGAGAGTCTCAGACGTCGCATCGCTGAATTTGGGACATGTTTCGACGTCGAAACTTTTGAAAACCTCTTGGTCCGCGTTAATGGTGGCTGTCCCGCCATCAACCAGTCATCGTCGTCACCAAGAATGCATCGACAGATGGAACCGGCTGACCAAAACCAGAATCGACCATGGATCCCATATCAACACCGCCGACGCCGATACGCAACATCCATAGTCCCTCTACGCGACCCACGGCTATCCGCACCTATCCGCAAAGGAACTCCGCCGCCTCATAAATCTGCTTTGAATACGGAATCCGCCTCTGAGGAATCCGCCACCTATTGTGCAGGCTGCCATGGCTGACGGCCATGAAGCTAGGGTTTTGGCGGTTACACCCTATTCCCCGAATGATAATGGGCCGGAGGAAACACCTACTGGGCCTCACCCTAATCCGGTCTCCATGGCAATGTCGTCCTTCTCTGAACTGCCCCCAACCATTGGAAACACCGCGGATGTCGATCGACCACAAGGATTATCTCATGATCGCCGTCTCCCAACCCCCCACAATAGGCATTCATCGGCTGCAGGTACTGGGCCGATCATGAAGGATCGTAGAACAAAGAACCCTGCTAATGATCACTTCTTGACGGGATCTAGGGTTTCGCCTAATGGAGCCCGGGCCACTTCTCCACAGACATTGGAATCGGGATCAGGTTTGCTCTTGGAAAACACGCGTAAGCCCCTTGAAAGGACCGGTCCTTCAACTGGGGATGTCACAAAGATCAACAATGCCTCATTCGCCGCCGTCGTGCAAGGTACTACCACTAACAAAGATCAACAGCGACACATACCTCATACACGCCTGACGTTATCATATACGGAGCCAACTATTGTCGATGGCAAGGCCGCGGCTTGCCCGTCGTGGGAGGTGATTCAGAAAGGCACGGCACGGTGGACCCATACACTTGTCGGGTACTTCATGGGGAAAAGGCCGTACATCCCCCCATGTGGAACGCTTTGGCCGAACTATGTGGAATGACTTAGTGGAGGTCCGAGCAGCGCTGAACGGCTTCTTCAAAGTTCAGATTCGCAACAGCTGAAGCCGCGGCAACGGTCTTGGAAGGAGGGCCCTGGCTCATGCAAGGGCAGCCCCTATTCCTTCAAACGTGGCAGATTGGTATGTCTTTTGAGAAGAAACAACATGTGGTGGTCCCACTATGGATCAAAATGCGCAACGTCCCAACCGGACTGTGGACACGTGAGGGACTGGGAATTGTATCAAGTGTAATAGGAAAACCACTCTTCGTTGACGCCGTGACAGCCACTGCTGAACGCCTTGAGTATGCGAGGGTTTGTGTTGAGAAATCGCTGGATGAACCATTCGCTGAACACAGATAAAGGCGGGGGTCAACACAGTGTGGTTCCCATTCAAGTCCAGTACGAGTGGAAGCCCAAGAAATGTTCGGCATGTGACTCATGGAACCATGGAGAGCGGGCTTGCCCAAAGAGCCAGCCTATACCAACAAGACCACGACCGCCGCCTCAAAGCTTACGACATAGGCCAAGGTCGCTTGTACAAGCGCGACCGCAACCTCCACTTGAGGCTATACAAACCGTAGCTAGAGAAACTACAAAGGGCAACCAGCCAAGGCGTGAATGGTGTCAGATTCCGAGCTTGGATAAAGGCAAGTCGGTCCAACTGGAGGTCACTAAACGGCTAAGGAAGGGAATAATAGCGCCCGAGGCAGTCCTATAGCAAACCATCAAACAAGGAGATTAGGGCTGCCTAATGAGGGCTGCTCGACAAGTACGGCATCTGCCAGTATGGCTACACCTGACGATCACAATCCCTATACGATACTGGCAGGGTTGGAATACAACGGGGAATGGCCAATTCATGACTCGGTCTATTAGGGAGAAGCTGAGATTACGAAGGCCACCCGTCCACTGGAGTAACCTGTTCGGAGGTCCACTCGCCATCCCCAGACATGAATTCATCCTTTGGCTATCAAAGATAGGTGGCCACACGTGATAAGCCTTGGGTGGCGGCAAAAGCCGGATCTTCCTTTTGTCTTTATGTGATACACACACAGCGGAAACGATTAGACATCTATTTTTTTACTGTACTTTCTCTAGACGATGTCTTCGTATGATGCGTGACAGGGTGCGATTCGGATGGCCTAGAAGAGACTGGTTTGAAGGGATTCGTTGGGCAGCTTTGCGTTGGATAGGCCACCACCTCGCTTGGATGGGACCACGACATGTCATAGCCTCACTGGTCTACCACCTTTGGATGGAGCGAAAAGAAGATGGCATGATTGATGAAAGCGCACCGCGGATCAGATCACATCTAAAATTGAGGTCCTGCTATGCCTGCGTTTGACCACCATAACGCCCAAGTACCAACTCCAGGCATGCGCCCTTCGACGAGTTTGGCGCATCGCCTGGTAATACAGCTGATGGGAGCCTGCCGATGAAGGACCAAGATGACAGCGGAAGGCTGAGACGATCCTGTCCACACACTTCTCCTTTGTTTATTTTGTGTCCGTCGCTTTTCCCGTGTTTTCCTTGTATGCAGATTGGCCTTGGAGGGGAGATGCGGTGCGGGGACATGCATGGCGAGTGGTCAACCTTGACGAGACGTGCAACATATGTTCAGCCGTCCTGGGAATACAGGAGATGGCATCACTACGCCTACTATCGACCATTTTGCGGATGCCCCTTTCCCGCCTGAAGCTTATCATGCGTGATACGGACTTCAGTTGTGTTCCTTTGGAGCTGCTGGTAACATGCTTGGTCGTCTAGCTGGTACTTCACCTCGTACCAGGAACCCGTTGGTTTAATGACACATACGTTGCCTAGTCTTGAGTGATTATTATATGTGTGACCTAGGCTGTGGTCTTGTTGGGACCTTGTAATTGTTTGGGTGGTCTTGTTGATGTTGCCGGTTGGTCGGTTGTTCATTGCCGTTTGGTGCGTCATGAGCGATATCATGAACGCTGTTCTGTAACTCCTGTTTCCCTTTATATTAGTGACGCTTTCCAAAAAAAAAGTATGGAAAACATGTAGATTCTTGAGCATATAAGGCCTTAGAGCTTCCAAAATAGGATACATAATAAAAATTAAATTGTCAGGACCCGACCTCGTCACTGCCTATCCTATGTAATGGAGAACGTCGCTTTACATGTCAAAAGAATGTTTTCTAATTCTAATTACATGGAAGCGTATACATGCATTACAAAAGAATCCTAC
This sequence comes from Craterostigma plantagineum, assembly GCA_027422505.1. Lineage (NCBI taxonomy): Eukaryota > Viridiplantae > Streptophyta > Magnoliopsida > Lamiales > Linderniaceae > Craterostigma > Craterostigma plantagineum. Next base: position 14,504 of record JAPQWV010000999.1, read on the forward strand.
GCGCCCGGCCTCACAGGTCGTCATCCATGCACACACCACCTCCCAAAAGCGGTTGGAAGCGTCAAAAGATTGCCTTACCACCTAAGAGATCACGTACCGTGGCTCGTACCTACAACACATAACGTAAGGGATGAGCGATATGTTCAGTAAGTGAAACTATGCATGAGATGCACGTGATGTAGCCCAACCTGAGATCAGGATTCTGAAGTGTTCCAAGCATCTTGTAGCTTCCGACCATCTAAGCAATGTCCTCACCTCTGATGTAGGCGAGATCGGCTTCATTCAGTTCCTCGATCGTCTCGTCGTACCTTGTAGATAGGAAATTCAATGCGTAAAATCGCCTTTTGTACTCCCAGGACTTTTCTGATTCTAGTTCTCTTCGTATCTTCTTTTGGGGTACGGCCAAGCTGTTTCCTCTTCCGCAAAAATGAGCCTTTGACGGAGATTGTAGATGTACTGACGGGCTTTTCGCTGCGAGAGATCAGTTAGACCTCTGAGTTCCAGCTTGTCCAGCTTCTTAATCCTATCCTCCTTCCTCTAGATTCTCCTTCGAATCTCTTCTTGATATGCTATCACCCTGGCATTTTCCCGCGGCAGGTTCAGCTCTTCTCCTATCTTTGACTTCAATGGAGGGCAGTACTCATCGATGACTGTGTGTTCGACAAGCTTGGGAAGTTCTGGGATTTCAACTTTGTAGCCTCACCTTCCTCGAGTTCTTCATCGTCGATTAGGCCCAGGCTTACATCTGCCTTCGTCAGAAAAAATCTGGCACTTCCATTAAATCTTTGGCCATGGCTAGACCCATCGGTTGAGTAATCCAATCATCGTTGAGTATGTATTTCTCCACGGTGGAGTGTGGGTTGTATAGCTCCTCGAGAGATAGGACTGGCTCATCAGTAGGAGATGGAGGAGGTGTTGAAGGGCTTTTTTGGCTTGTGGGGATAAGGTAGGGAAAGGCTTATAGTGGCTAGGTTGTGGGAGGTGGAAGTTGTAGTGTGGGCTGGTGAGGAGACTTCTCTTTGAGATGAGGATGCCTATTGGGTTGGCTGGGTTGTTTTTGTAGTTCGCATAGATGTTTGGGTAGTGGTTTGGGCAGAGGTAGTCTGCTGCTTCTGAGGCTGAGACTCCAATGCATGTCTCTTCTCCCCCTCAGAACCACCCTCATCTTCCGGGTCGTCAAGCAATTGACTGGAGGTCTGGCCCTCACCGCCTTTTGATCTCCTGTTCACGTTCCATGGGCCGGTGTTTGTGTCAGCAGACGGATCAGGTGCAGTAGGTACGTCTTTGCTAACGGGGGCTTTGCCTTTGTCTCGAGTGGAAGTGTTGAGTTCATTGTAGACTCGGATCATTATGGACTCCTCGAGACTCTTGGCGAATTAGGCGAGCCAAGCCCCCATCACGAGTTGTGAAAGTAACGGGACGGTGCCACTAAGCATTTCGTCATCACAACGTCGGTGAAGGTAACTGACGTGCCGCCCGTTAGCACATGTCTTGAAAATCGGGGCCACTCAGGCAAACGATTGACATCGATGCTGAGACTGGCTCAGGTCGATGGCCCATTTCAGCGACTGCAGTTATGTTTGACAGATATGGGTCTTCCGCTCACTCCCAAACTAGTAACTAGTACGGAGAAGTCGTAGAGCATTGGGCCGGATCACCAAAATCGGGCAGTGCATCAAAATCTTTATGTGTCCTAGAAAATGTAAAAAAATGTAGGTGGTGAGGACACTATACTTGTGTTTGAAAAATGTGCAGTCTGAGGCGGAGAACTGCTGGATTCGATATCGACTGGCTCCCAACGAGGCTGGGATGGTAGTTGTGGCTCCTTGTGGATATGTGAAACAACCATTGTTGGAAGATGGGTGAGTGGCTAGGTAGGCTTATGTCCGTGATTGGACCAGATGTCGCGACATCTACTCGGGGGCAACAATGTCGTCCCCTCTGATGGTTGGGTCCAGCTCATGGTTGGAATGAAGGGCGGAGGATGACGGTCGCTTTTGTGTTTGGTGTGTCATTCCTGCGTGCATCTTACATCATCCCCTTGTGGTTGTCTTTCTATTTACGTATGGGGGATGCGACGCTTCCTGAACCTATACTTGGCTGAGGGGTTAGGCTTGTCCTTAGGTTAGGTCCAACTGGGATGTGTTGGACAATAGGAATTTCTTCGAGGGCGTTAGCTTGAAGGTGTGCTCGAACAGCGCAGTCATTGGGGTCGGCGACTTGTAGTAGGTTGTCTGGTATCGCCTCCTGATCAAACTTGGTCTTCGATGAGTGGAGAGATCTGAGCTTTGGTATTGGATATGATTCTGATGGGTTGTGTTGGTCGGTTGGGTATTGGGTCGAGGAAGTGCTGGAGAATCACTGGGAGCCATCTCATGTATGGGAGCACTTTCTTTGTTGATTTAAGAGCTCGTCGACGAAATTGGTCTAGCAGGTCTGACCAGATGAGTTGGCGACATCGTATTTTTTTGTTAAATACGATGCTGTAATACCCGAGTCCCGTAAGTAAGCCAATAAATATGCATACATATTATATGACTTACGTGACTGCATGAGACACGTTTTGTGACTTTTATGTGCTTAAATGATTTCATGTTATATGCCAATATGAAATGTATAAATTAGAAAGTAGATTTTTAATTTAGGTTAGTTATCAATTTTAGGGTTCTAGTACATGGTATGCTAACCTAGAAATTTTGGTTTAGTTTATTAGGTGTTGATACCACGTCTTAAGGAATACGAATTAGTAGGAATAGATTTTGGAAGGGGCTCGATAGAGATTTTGATGAATTAGTAGGAATAGATTTTGAAAGGGGCTAGATAGGAATTTAAAGTCTGCTTGGCATCTGACGGTGCGATAAATAAATAACACCCGAATGTTTGAGTTGGACGTCTGATTCTCATGGAGACGAAGGAGGAGACACCGGACGGTCCTTAATCTCAGCATGAAATAAAAAGTCCGTAAGTCTAAGAATTCTATGTGGGTGACTAGATATCCGAATATGACTTATTCATTGACAACCACATCGGTAGTGTCACCGATTACCTGAGAGGTTGTGGGTCGTGATGGAGATATCGATGATCGGAGAGATCGCGTATTCGGACATTCGGCTCGTATTCGTCTAGATCACATGACTAGGATGTTGTCCATGATTGAACGAATGACTGTAGCAGCCTCAGACCGATAGGGTCACTGACGGATTTGCTTTCGCGATTTCGGTTTGTCGCTAGTTGGCTAGGTCCGCAAGTGTTCGGAAATGGGAGAACGACGATTGTAAAGCCTATGAGGTAATTGGAGAACGACGATTGTAATTCGGCCGAAGCTTGGAAAGCTCGCTCGTATTAGATACGGAGCAGAGTTTATATAATCGATTGGGTCTCGATTATAACATAGAGTTAGGTTACTGGGTTTGACATTTACATGGCTCTCACCTAACGAGGACGCAAGTGAAAGGCGTAAGAGGTAAACACTATAGTCGGTTCGCCCAAATTTCGATTAGATCAAAATTCGTTCTCAACTGGGATTTGTCCGGTACCGCAGGATTGGCTGGGCGAATACCGGGACACACGGATTTCTCCCGTGCCAGTTGAGACGGACCTAGAGAGTCGCGCTTAAAAAAGGTAATGAACTTGAACGAAAATGGCGGGTTTTCTCTAGAAGTAGGACTTGAGATGTCTTAAGTGTTTAATTAATTAACTAAATGAGGCTCGATTGTAATTAAAATAATTAGATTGGATTTAATTATTTTATTACTTAAAATTGAGGGACTAATTAAGAATTTAGAAACCTCGGGAGTCAAATTGGAATTACTTGAAATTTTGCATGGTCTTGGATATGTGGAGAATTCCATGGCTTGCCACATAGCTTGAGGTGGCAAGTGACTCACTTTGAAGATGCATGGCAAGTGTTGTAGAAATACTATAAACAAAGTTAGTGGAATTTTACATGAAATAACATGACACCTAACTTGTTTACTAAGATAGTAACACATGGTACTTAAGTAAGAAGCATGCAATGAGAGTTAGTTTTCTAAGCTTGAGAACTTGGTACATGCTCTCAACAACTCAACAATAAAGGAGAACTAGGAAAAAGTGAGTTTAGGTTTTGAACTTCTCAAGCCACGTCAAGCAACGGGATCGTTTGACGAGTCCCGACGCCCGAACCGAGCTGCGTCTAGCCATTGAGAGCAGTCTCGGAGGTTCGATCAAGGACATACAAGCGTGAAAATCTAGCCCGGGGCCCCGGGAACCAGACGAGGCGCTGCGACGCTCATCCGAGGTGTAATCACATTCGTCGAAGGTATATTTCGAACCCTACTGATTTGATTTTACGAAAAATACCAAACAACATCGGAATGATTCAAAAGACCCCTCGTTACGATCGCTGGGAAGTGTAGAATCAATCTAGAAAATTTGGTATTAATCTAAAATCATTTCGGTTGTCAAACTGTCAAAAGACGGCAGACTGCCGCTTTAGTCGAATTGATAATTTCGAACCAATGATTTGATTTTGGGAAAATACCAAACGACATCGGAATAATTCGAAAGACCCTTCGTTACGATCGTCGGGAAGTGTAGAATCAATCTGGAAAATTTGGTATTGATCGTAAATTGTTTAGGTCACCAAATAGTCAAAAACGCTGTCGGTGCCGCTTTGTTCGAACTAGTTTGGAATGAAATTATTAATTCGAGTAAATTTGTATTAGATTCAAATTTGAGAAGCTCGAATTAGACGTGGTCTCCTAAGGCTCGGGGCAGTATCTTGAGCCCTCGGGAGAAGCCGAAGGGCGCTAGGTAGAATTTAGATGTTGAAAATCGAAAATTCGGCGCCCTACGCCGCTCGGTTCAAAACGTGCTTCCGCTATCGCCACGTTGTGCTGTTCGGGGGCCGGTGTCGATTAATGGGCCTACCCCAACACGAACCACCACGCCCCTCACCCGTGTGCAAAATAGCATTGAAGTCCCCCATAACTATCCATGCATCCGACACACGAGTTGATGATATACTAATCAATTACTCCCATAAGGGCAGCCTCTCCTCCCTCCTGGACTTCCCATATGCAAAAGACACGAAAATAAGCTCCCCCGTCATTGCCAGCTCCACTCGACAATGTACAGCTTGGGTTGAGAATCCAAGGACATCCACAGTCATAACAGATGGGTCCCAGCCAACCCAAATGCGCGACGATGGCCCCTCATCATAATCAAAGAAACATCGCCAATGTGATCTAATGCTACTCGAGACAAACCCTGCATTTGACTCTGCCACTCTCGTCTCAAGTAGCCCCATCATACGCAGTCCCTCACGCGATATCAATTCCCCCACCGCCCTCCTGTGGTCTTATTTGTTAAGATCACGTACATTCCATGCTCCGACAGCTAACATTAATGCACCCTGTTTTGGGCTGCATTTGCTTTAGGGCCCATAAGAGAGGTGTGGTTGCTATCTTGGCACATCCCAAAGCAAAGCAAAATTGTTTTGATCCCCAGGGGACAAATGGTGCGGTGTCATCTGGTGGCCGTGATGTGCTCCCAGACCCCGCGCCAACCCTTACAGGCTGGCGGCTCTCACCATCAGCCGCAGCCCACACCACTATGGCTTTTCCGTTGGCTCCACCTGGTGCCATTCCTCCTGTGGGTGTGCGAGTAGTCCCCCTGCGTCACGTATCCTACCCGGCTGTCGTGCACCGAGGTTCCCCGTACCATGTCCCCCACCATTAGCATAACGAGGCCGTGACCTATTAGGCGCCTGGCCCGGATGTTGCCCACGTAGGCCTAGGGTCTGTGTGGGGCCACCAACTAGCACCTTTCGTGGTTCTATCGTTCCCTCAGGACGACGCTGAGAATTTGGCGTGCTTGGAGCCCGGATCTCCGGTCGCTGTGGGCAATGAGCTGGCTCATGCGCCCATGCGGTGCAGTGAGCGCATTTTGATGGTCGCCAGTCATACTCCACCCGTATAGGTACAGTCATATCTTCCTCCCCTTCCTCTCCTTGAAGTAGCACATCAAACTTCTCAATAAAAGGCTCAGATAATTGCTTCATTACACAAACCCGGGCGTAATCAAGTCGTTCTTTCGCCGCCGTGATTCCATCCGCATACAATGGCCGTCCCACCGCACTGGCGACTAGCCCAAGCCCCTCTTGCGTCCAAAGATCAGACGGCACATCCCAGAGCTTGATCCACAGTGGCAGCTCCACAAATTCCGTACGCGTAAAGGTCATACGTGGTCGCCAAGGCTCAAGAAACAACGGCTGGCCTTGCATGAGCCATGGTCCATTGACGGTGGTACGTACCTCTGTCAGTCCGTTCCAAATCGACTTGACGTAGCGTTCCACAAAAGGGAAATACGGCTTACGACCAAGAAAATAGCCCACGAGGGTGTTCTTCCATCGCTCATGGCCGCGCCGCGCCACCTCCAATGGGACACGAACTACAGCCACTCCATTCACAAACGAGGGCGGGGTGTAAGATAATGACATCGGGATGGTACAGCCCTTTTTCCTTGCACATCCGTCGCAAAAGAAGTCGGCTTGTCTTGGGAATCAGCCTTCGTCATGGATGGCCCAAGTTGCGCAAATACCGACCCAACCTTCGAGTCCACAGCCTTGGCAGATCCCGCTGGCAGTGCAGTTAGCTCAGATGTCTCCTTAGCGCGCGGCCGTGAGCGGCCGGGCGCTGATGCATCGTCAACAGAAACCCTAGCATGCACGAAACCCGTCTCATCCATATTTGCATCTCCACGGTTATCAGCTGCAATCTCCTCATCCACCTGCTCGTCATCCTCAGCCAGGGACATGTCCACACAACGCCGTGCCCTCAGTTCCTTCGACGGCATAGGTGAATCCGGTCTGCGACGAAAAACCCGCGAGTTATGTCGCAGAATTCCTCTTATCGGCACAGTCCCATCCACACGCCGATTATGCGTTCCGCTCCCTGCACGTGCAGGTGGCGATCCAGACAAAAACCCTAGGCCCAATTTGAATCCCAGGCAGATTTGGGTCAGACCTCATCATCCGATCAGCGGCGGCGGCCACCTCGTTATTGCGCTGCATCGACGAATCAAGTGGCGCACTCCCCACAACAGATCTGACAACCCCCATAGACGCCGTCATAGATCCCTCGATCGACCACCATCACCAGATGTCGTCCCATCAGGCCTATGGATCTTTTGCTGCAAGGCACGGAACCGTTCTCCATCAAAACATACCGCAAAATCCGGATAGGCGGCGATAAGGGCATCCAAATCAGGCAGGGCAGGATCAACCGGATGATCCGTCGCGTGTGCGACGACCACAGCCGCAGCACCGTCCCGCACCACCTGTGCCGGAACCATTAGTGACACATCTTCCTCCATCAGACTCGAAAACGTACCCGTCAATCAGAATTCTCCAAGAACCGTATCAAGCCCACCCGTGGAAGGTACAGTCGGACACCACAATCGCTGGCCGATCAAGAGTGACCGGAAACGACGGCGCCGGACATGTATTAGGGTCATGCTGGGAGAGGTCAAGCTGAGGCGCTTAGGGTCATGTTGGGAGAGGTCCTGGGTTCGAATCTCATCCCTGTGACATTGCCCTAAGCCTGTCCACATGGGCCCAGATATGTGCGATTAATGTAGGACCCTGGTCCCCGCAAATTAGGTCGGCCAATAAATTACGTGTATGATTTACGTGAATTTCAAGAATCTTGTAGGTTAATGTATGCTTATGGGAATTTATGAATTTTATGCCCGTGAAATACTACGAGAATTATGTGCAATTAATTGTTTAATGACGTGAAGTTGGGATCACTCTTAATTTAGGAAGGGTAAATTCTTGGAAATGCCAAGGGAAATGGCAAATGATAGTTGGATTAGAAATTCAATTTGCTAATGGGCTAGAGGATGAGAAAGGGCCCAAATGGAAACCCATGCCCTAACCAATAAAAGTAAGGAAAATATCTAATTGAACATTTTTATCACACCTTGACCACACCAAACAACGAAAGAAAGAAGAAGGAGAAAGGAACCGAGCAAAAATCGAGCCAAAAGCACCTCAACTAACTTGGGAATTTCGAAGTTGGTAAGTGAAATACCCTCCCTAAGCTTTTAATTTCGTACTATAGGAGTAGATGAAGATTATTAATGACATTAAAAGCAAGTAGTTGGAGAAGGTTTCGAAAACCCTAAATGCGAGATAAAACTCGTACTAATGTCCCGACTCGAAGTGAATATTTAGGGTTTATGAAACTAGGGCTTATAAAACCGTGGTATTAGCTCTAAGAAGGCACCATACGATTTCAGTAGCTAAAAAGGGGATGGAAATCGAAGAAGATGATGAATGTCGAATGAGATGTCGACTAAATACATATCGACATTTTAATAAATGTCGAGATACCATGTAAATAACATGTCGACATTTCCTAATGAAAATGTCGAAACACAAAGTCGGATTGTTAAGAAAATGTCGATATAATATATGTAAGACTCGACATCTTTATGTAGGTAAATATCGAAGGGATGATGAATGTCGATATAAAGTCGGCCTTTAAAATGTCGAGGTCTATGAGAGATGCATGTCGACATTTTCCTAAAAATGTCGAAGTGTTAAAGTATAATGTCGAAGCTTTGTTAGGAATAATGTCGAGTCATCTTATTAGGGTAGATGTCGAATGAGACATAAAATGTCGAGCTCATGTCGACTTTTCCGTCTCAAATGTCGCAAGGCAAAATGTCGAATGGTATATGGAATGTCGAGTAGAATGTCGAGTCATGCATTCGGACGAAATGTCGAAACCATGATTAGGATAAATGTCGCATGAAATGTCGATGTAACTTATATATCGACATTTTATAAATGTCGAGGTCTTAAACCATTTAAATGTCGACATCTCATGTTCCAAAATAATAGGATAAAATGTCGAATGACTGAACATAAAAATGTCGGGACACCCTAACTAAAAATGTCGAGAGTTTCCAACAATGTCGAGACCTAATTAACTATACAACTCGACATTTATCCTAAGTCCATGTCGAGATCTTTCAATACATCAATGTATGTTTGTTGAAACACGAGATCTAACCTAACTTACAACTCGAGACCTTATAAGCAATGACTTATACTTCACGAAAAACACTTCGCAATATTGGAACTTCACGGGGCATGTGAGAGTGTGCGAATCCGACTAGAATTACTGAAAATATATTCCTAACTTAGAAATTTAGCATACTCAAGCCATTAAAATAAAATAGTACACTGACACCAATATTTCATGCCTAAGGTCGGGACTTAGGAACATTTACGGGTCCGGTGACTGCTAATCTACGGACTCCAGGTAAGTAGAAATTCAACTACGACACGTAACTTGCCTGCGTCCAATTATGTGAATTACGTGCTCGTGTATCTTCTATGAAATGCGTACGTATGATATGATTTAATTCTATGCATGATAGCATGATCTGCATATGTATATGAGCATAACATGAGCACTTGCACGCATGAGTAGTATGTAAGGAGCGAGGTATGAGCGTGCATAAGATCGCCTGTGTGCGATGTAAATTCGCCGATATTGGCGTTTGTGTCGACTCGAACGAAGAGTCACGGCTTCCCTTATGCAGCCTTTAAGGCCTGAATAAGAGGCTGGGTAAATACCCCGTACGATAAGGCCTGAATAAGAGGCTGGGTAAATACCCCGTACGATAAGGCCTGAATAAGAGGCTGGGTAAATACCCCGTACGATAAGGCCTGAATAAGAGGCTGGGTAAATACCCCGTACGATAAGGCCTGAATAAGAGGCTGGGAAAGAACCCCGTACGATAAGACGGAATAAGAGGCTGGGGAAATGAAAGCCGAGGGCCCGTAAGAAATAAGAGTATAAGAAAAAGAGTAAGAGCGAAAGAAAAGAGTACGAGTATGAGAAAAAGAGTACGAGCGTTAGGAAACGACGACGTGGATTGTCGTTCGTTAGGACACGTGCATTCATGCATAATTTCTGCTTACTGAGCCTCGGTGGCTCATTATTTATGTTACGTGTTGTAGGTACTGACGATCACGGTACGTGATCTGAATTCTATGCGAGGCCGATCTTTTGACGCAGTCCGACCGCTTTTGAGGTGGAAGTGTGTGTATGGATGACGACCTGTGAAGGCCGGGCGCATAGGGAGCTTTTGGCTGCACACACACACGTACACTTGTATTTTGTAGACAAGGGCATGATGATGTCGAACGATGTAAAATATTCTTTTGACATGTATATAAGATTTTCGCATGTATTTTTAAAATGAAAAATTTTATTCGCATTTTTACGTATCCTCACAATACCAAAGCATTAACATTTAGAATTAGAACGGAATACGAGGGCGGGACGACGGGTCCTGACAGAGTGGTATCAGAGCTTCGGTCACAGGTCCTGCAGACTGTCCATACACACACACTCAAAAGCGCGGAATCGGCCTTGCTTGTAAGTACCATGTTATGTGAATTACTTGTATGGTTTGATTTATTGGCCTTAGGAATTATCAGGATAGGTTGAGGATATGGTAAGAATTAGAGGAGAAGGAAGTAGGGAAACGGATCAAGGTAGGGACCCTAATAACCCCACCGACAGTCGGGATGCTACCATCCTGCAACTCACGGAACTGGTCCGGCAACAATCGGCCCAGATCCAACAGCTGATCCAACAGCAAAACGCTGCTGGACAATCAGCCAACTTACCTCCCCCACCTGAGCGAATCGAGATGATCGGGGAGAGATTCCGAAAGCTTAACCCTCCGATGTTCGAGGATGCCGTAGACCCCACCTCAGCTGAGGACTGGCTCAGGACTCTGGACAATATGTTCCAGCACAGCCGTACACCCGAGACTGAGAAAGTCATGTGCGCTGCCTACCTGCTGAGGGGGAGCGCAGGACATTGGTGGGACACCGTCTCAGCCATCGAGAACCCACTAACGATGAGCTGGGATCGGTTCAAAGAGTTATTCCGAGGGAAGTACTACACCGCCCCTGTCAGAGCCCAGAGGATGAACGAGTTCATCAACCTTCGCCAAGGGGCAATGACGGTGGCGGAATACATCAAAAAGTTCGAGCAGCTTTCGAGGTTCGCTGCTCATATGATCAGTACGGACGCGCTCAAGATTGAGCGGTTCATGGAAGGGTTGAAACCCGAGCTGTACAGAGACGTGAGTATGGCTGGGGTACAAGGAGCCACGTATGCACAAGTGGCTGAGAGAGCGCTTGTGGCGGAGCAGGCAGAGTCTAGGATTGCTCGCGCCCAAGAAGCTAAACGCAAGTTTGCACAAGGGTCGCAGGGAAGCGGAAGTAATCCGAAACGGCAATTCGTGGCCCAGGAAGGGAAACAGGGGCCTCAATATCGACCTGGACCACCCCCACAGTTCAAGCCCAACCAGGGTAGGCCCCAGCTGGATCTACCCGTATGCCCGAAATGCGCACGGAGACACCCGGGAGTCTGCAACTCCCAGAACGCCGTTTGCTACAAGTGTGGCAAGACGGGCCATTATTCGAGGGCATGTCCGGAAGATGGATCCGGAAGCCAAGCTAGGAACCCGATAGAACCTCCAAGGGTACCGGACAGGGTGTACACCATAACCTCCGAAGAAGCAGAAAATAACCCGGCCGTGGTAACAGGTACCCTCCTCGTTTACCAGACCCCCACATGCATTCTAGTTGACTCAGGAGCGACCCACTCGTTCGCGTCTACTAAGTATGTCGCGAGAGTAGGAGTCACGCCTTACCAAGCTGAGTGCGAATTTAGGGTAACAGTTCCAAACGGGGATCCCACCCAAACCAACCAAGTGTTACGGGATTGCCCAATAGTAATCGGGGACAAGGAATTGCCCATAGACCTCATAATTATCCCTATGAATGATTATGAGGTAATCCTCGGTATGGATTGGCTATCGAAGTACGGAGCCGTCATAGACTGCCACCGCAAGATAGTCACACTCAACGTGGACGGGAATGAACCCCTTAAGTTCGTAGGAACTAGCAAGGGGACCATGATGCCTAGAATATCAGCATTGAAAGCTCAACGACTGATCAGGTCAGGGTGCGAAGCCTACCTGGTATTTGCTATCAAGTCAGAAGAGAACGCCTCCCCGAAACTCGAAGAAGTACCAATAGTTAAGGACTTCCCCGATGTATTTCCCGAGGAGTTACCGGGGCTACCACCCGAACGGGAAATAGAGTTTGCTATAGATCTGGTACCTGGAGCGGCACCAGTATCTAAGACGCCCTATCGGCTAGCACCGACGGAGATGAAGGAGTTAAAGGACCAACTCGACGAACTCATGCAGAAGGAGTTCATACAGCCGAGTTTCTTTCCTTGGGGAGCGCCGGTGCTATTCGTGAAAAAGAAAGACGGATCCATGCGGTTGTGCATAGACTACAGGGAGCTGAACAAGCTAACAATCAAGAACAAGTACCCACTCCCTAGGATAGACGATCTATTCGATCAACTGCAAGGTGCAACAGTTTTCTCCAAGATCGACTTAAGATCGGGCTATCATCAATTAAGGATCCGAAAGGAAGATGTTCCGAAGACGGCCTTTAGTACCCGTTATGGCCACTACGAATTTTTGGTGATGCCATTCGGGCTAACTAATGCGCCCGCAGCTTTCATGGATTTAATGAACCGGGTGTTCAAGCCATACTTAGATAGGTTTGTCATCGTCTTCATAGATGACATCCTAGTCTACTCGAGAACGAAGGAGGAGCACGAAGAACACCTGAGAGAAGTTCTAGGAATACTACGGGAGAAGCAACTATACGCCAAGTTCAAGAAGTGCGAATTTTGGCTCGACCAAGTCGCCTTCTTAGGGCACATAGTATCAGGAGAGGGAATCTCTGTGGACCCGAAGAAGATAGAAGCTATTAGCAATTGGCCCAGGCCGACGAACGTGACGGAAATACGAAGCTTCCTCGGTCTGGCAGGATACTATAGGAAGTTCATAAAGGACTTCTCGAAGATAGCATCGACACTGACGAGGCTGACCAAGAAGAATACGCCTTTTCAGTGGACCGTAGAATGTGAACGGAGCTTCCAAGAGCTGAAGGAAAGGCTTACGACGGCCCCAGTTCTCACAATCCCATCGGGAACAGGAGGGTTTACCGTTTATAGCGATGCGTCGAAGAACGGGTTAGGGTGTGTGCTAATGCAGAACGGGAATGTAGTAGCATCGCCTCTCGTCAACTAAAGGAGTACGAGAAGAATTACCCGACGCACGACCTAGAACTGGCGGCAGTGGTCTTTGCTCTCAAGATCTGGAGGCATTACCTCTATGGAGAGCGGTGTGAGATATACACCGACCACAAGAGCCTCAAATACTTCTTTACACAAAAGGAGTTAAATATGAGGCAGAGGAGGTGGTTAGAGTTAGTTAAGGATTACGACTGTGTAATCAACTACCACCCAGGCAAGGCGAACATAGTAGCCGATGCCTTAAGCCGAAAAGCAGTTAGTGCAGAACTGCAACTTCTGGAAGTAGAAGTCGTAAGGTTAGGCGAAGTCAAGGCGCAGCTAGCGGCCTTAACGTTGCAACCGACACTGCTGGAGCAGATCAAGACAGCGCAAGGAGCAGACGAGTTGTATGCGAAGACTAAGGAGGCACTACCGGGACAACCAACTGGAGACCTTATGATACGGGGAGACGAACGATTATACTTCAAGAACCGGTTGTACGTGCCAGACGACGCCGAACTACGACGGCTAATAATGACGGAAGCACATACTACGGCGTACTCGGTACATCCAGGAGCAACGAAGATGTACAGAGATCTCAAGGAAAACTACTGGTGGCCAGGCATGAAAAAGGACATCGCGATCTTCGTGAGTCAATGCCTGACATGCCAGCAGATTAAGGCCGAGCATCAAAGGCCGGCGGGAACCCTACAACCGTTACCCATTCCAGAATGGAAATGGGATAACATTACAATGGATTTCGTAGTAGGATTGCCTAGGAATGCAAGAGGGCACGACGCGATTTGGGTAATAATCGATCGACTAACCAAGTCGGCCCACTTCCTACCAATCAGTACGACGTTCTCAATGGAACGATACGCGGAGCTCTATATCCAAGAGATAGTGCGACTGCACGGCATTCCATCGTCGATAGTCTCGGATCGCGACTCCAGATTTCTGTCGAAATTCTGGACGAGCTTGCAAAAGGCGATGGGAACGAGGCTGTCCTTTAGTACCGCCTACCATCCGCAGACAGACGGTCAATCCGAGAGAACGATACAGACGTTGGAGGACATGCTACGAGCATGCGTACTCGATTTCAAAGGGAATTGGAGTAGATACCTCCCTCTGATCGAGTTCTCGTACAACAACAGTTACCACGTCACCATCGGGATGGCACCGTATGAGGCGTTATACGGGCGTAGGTGCAGATCCCCAGTGCATTGGGACGAGGTTGGCGAACGGACAATGTTAGGCCCCGACATCGTACGAGAAATGACGGAAGCCATTTCTATGATACGAGAAAGAATGAGAACGGCACAAAGTCGACAGAAGAGCTACGCAGATCGAAGACGTCGACCGCTGGAATTTGAAGAAGGAGATATGGTGTTTGTAAAAGTATCGCCAATGAAGGGCGTGAAGAGGTTTGGAAAGAAAGGGAAGTTAAGCCCTAGGTACATAGGACCCTTTAGGATACTGAAAAGGGTAAGCGAGGTAGCATACCAGTTGGAGCTGCCTGCGTCACTAGCGCAAGTGCACGACGTGTTCCACGTCTCGACACTGCGGAAATACCTAGCTGACCCAAACCACGTGCTAGGAAACGAGTCCCTACATCAACAATTGAAGTCGGATCTAAGTTACGAAGAGATCCCGGTTGAGATATTGATGTACGAGACTAAGAAGCTTAGGAATAAGGATATTCCTTTAGTGAAAGTACTGTGGCGAAATCAGTCCACAGAAGAAGCCACATGGGAACGGGAGGACGAAATGAGAATTCGTTATCCCGAGTTGTTCCACACGGGCTGATTTCGGGGGCGAAATCCTCCTTAAGGGGGGGAGGATGTAGGACCCTGGTCCCCGCAAATTAGGTCGGCCAATAAATTACGTGTATGATTTACGTGAATTTCAAGAATCTTGTAGGTTAATGTATGCTTATGGGAATTTATGAATTTTATGCCCGTGAAATACTACGAGAATTATGTGCAATTAATTGTTAATGACGTGAAGTTGGGATCACTCTTAATTTAGGAAGGGTAAATTCTTGGAAATGCCAAGGGAAATGGCAAATGATAGTTGGATTAGAAATTCAATTTGCTAATGGGCTAGAGGATGAGAAAGGGCCCAAATGGAAACCCATGCCCTAACCAATAAAAGTAAGGAAAATATCTAATTGAACATTTTTATCACACCTTGACCACACCAAACAACGAAAGAAAGAAGAAGGAGAAAGGAACCGAGCAAAAATCGAGCCAAAAGCACCTCAACTAACTTGGGAATTTCGAAGTTGGTAAGTGAAATACCCTCCCTAAGCTTTTAATTTCGTACTATAGGAGTAGATGAAGATTATTAATGACATTAAAAGCAAGTAGTTGGAGAAGGTTTAGAAAACCCTAAATGCGAGATAAAACTCGTACTAATGTCCCGACTCGAAGTGAATATTTAGGGTTTATGAAACTAGGGCTTATAAAACCGTGGTATTAGCTCTAAGAAGGCACCATACGATTTCAGTAGCTAAAAAGGGGATGGAAATCGAAGAAGATGATGAATGTCGAATGAGATGTCGACTAAATACATATCGACATTTTAATAAATGTCGAGATACCATGTAAATAACATGTCGACATTTCCTAATGAAAATGTCGAAACACAAAGTCGGATTGTTAAGAAAATGTCGATATAATATATGTAAGACTCGACATCTTTATGTAGGTAAATATCGAAGGGATGATGAATGTCGATATAAAGTCGGCCTTTAAAATGTCGAGGTCTATGAGAGATGCATGTCGACATTTTCCTAAAAATGTCGAAGTGTTAAAGTATAATGTCGAAGCTTTGTTAGGAATAATGTCGAGTCATCTTATTAGGGTAGATGTCGAATGAGACATAAAATGTCGAGCTCATGTCGACTTTTCCGTCTCAAATGTCGCAAGGCAAAATGTCGAATGGTATATGGAATGTCGAGTAGAATGTCGAGTCATGCATTCGGACGAAATGTCGAAACCATGATTAGGATAAATGTCGCATGAAATGTCGATGTAACTTATATATCGACATTTTATAAATGTCGAGGTCTTAAACCATTTAAATGTCGACATCTCATGTTCCAAAATAATAGGATAAAATGTCGAATGACTGAACATAAAAATGTCGGGACACCCTAACTAAAAATGTCGAGAGTTTCCAACAATGTCGAGACCTAATTAACTATACAACTCGACATTTATCCTAAGTCCATGTCGAGATCTTTCAATACATCAATGTATGTTTGTTTAAACACGAGATCTAACCTAACTTACAACTCGAGACCTTATAAGCAATGACTTATACTTCACGAAAAACACTTCGCAATATTGGAACTTCACGGGGCATGTGAGAGTGTGCGAATCCGACTAGAATTACTGAAAATATATTCCTAACTTAGAAATTTAGCATACTCAAGCCATTAAAATAAAATAGTACACTGACACCAATATTTCATGCCTAAGGTCGGGACTTAGGAACATTTACGGGTCCGGTGACTGCTAATCTACGGACTCCAGGTAAGTAGAAATTCAACTACGACACGTAACTTGCCTGCGTCCAATTATGTGAATTACGTGCTCGTGTATCTTCTATGAAATGCGTACGTATGATATGATTTAATTCTATGCATGATAGCATGATCTGCATATGTATATGAGCATAACATGAGCACTTGCACGCATGAGTAGTATGTAAGGAGCGAGGTATGAGCGTGCATAAGATCGCCTGTGTGCGATGTAAATTCGCCGATATTGGCGTTTGTGTCGACTCGAACGAAGAGTCACGGCTTCCCTTATGCAGCCTTTAAGGCCTGAATAAGAGGCTGGGTAAATACCCGTACGATAAGGCCTGAATAAGAGGCTGGGTAAATACCCCGTACGATAAGGCCTGAATAAGAGGCTGGGTAAATACCCCGTACGATAAGGCCTGAATAAGAGGCTGGGTAAATACCCCGTACGATAAGGCCTGAATAAGAGGCTGGGAAAGAACCCCGTACGATAAGACGGAATAAGAGGCTGGGGAAATGAAAGCCGAGGGCCCGTAAGAAATAAGAGTATAAGAAAAAGAGTAAGAGCGAAAGAAAAGAGTACGAGTATGAGAAAAAGAGTACGAGCGTTAGGAAACGACGACGTGGATTGTCGTTCGTTAGGACACGTGCATTCATGCATAATTTCTGCTTACTGAGCCTCGGTGGCTCATTATTTATGTTACGTGTTGTAGGTACTGACGATCACGGTACGTGATCTGAATTCTATGCGAGGCCGATCTTTTGACGCAGTCCGACCGCTTTTGAGGTGGAAGTGTGTGTATGGATGACGACCTGTGAAGGCCGGGCGCATAGGGAGCTTTTGGCTGCACACACACACGTACACTTGTATTTTGTAGACAAGGGCATGATGATGTCGAACGATGTAAAATATTCTTTTGACATGTATATAAGATTTTCGCATGTATTTTTAAAATGAAAAATTTTATTCGCATTTTTACGTATCCGCACAATACCAAAGCATTAACATTTAGAATTAGAACGGAATACGAGGGCGGGACGACGGGTCCTGACAATTAACCTGGTCGGCCTGCTTAGCAGGGAGTGGGTCGGCCCCGGGGTTTCACCATCGGCTTTCCCCGGTTATCAAAAAAAAGGTTGGAATTCCATGTTTGGTAGGTAAATATTACATAAGTTTTGTAAATTTTCGTAACTTTGGACTATTTTAAGTATCTTAATCTCATGAAGCAACAAAATTTAGTAATCAAGGTGTAAGAAAGACACCGAGAACCCTAGTTTGGGGTGTAAAATCATAATCGAGTATTTCCTTGTATTTAGCTAAGCAATGGATAGATTAACGTGTTTTTTAAGCTTATAACCTTAGTATAAGATGATCTTTGGGTAGTGTTAGACGTTAGAGGGTGCAAGAGAATTTGGAACTTACCATTCTGGGGAGGGAAATGAGGGAATTAAGTTTGAATGGAAGAATGTTTGAAGATTTGAAGCTTTCGACCAATTTGTGAAGAACACATAAAGTTTCTGGCGATTTTAGGATTGTATTAGTTCGATCGAGACCTAGGTTAAATTTACCAAGGATCGGGCGATTATTGAAGTGATGAAGATCTCAGCGAAATGTGGGTAAAATGTATGCCAAATCGGGCGATTTAAGACCCATATGACACACAGCGAAACCTAGCTGTGATTCATAGCAATCAGGTGATTTGATGCAACTCGGGAATGCAAGCTCTCAACACCTAACGAATCGGGCGAAAGGAATCCACAACACACGATGGAGTCGGCGATTGTAAGATGACGTAAGCACGCGGCGATTTTGAAGAGATTTACACCATGCAAACGGGCGACTTAGGGTTTCATGGAATCGGGCGAAACAAGTGAGAAACTCAACAAATCGGGCGAGACTTAAAGCACGACCAATCGGGCGATTTGGGAAGCCAAGCAATCGGGCGAAAGTAGGATTCAAACCTCTACAAATCGGACGACTCGATTCCAATCAATCTAACAAATCTAACATTTAAAATATATTAACTTTGCCGAGTTCTCTTGTATTATAATAAAGTGTTGATTTGACTTAGGTTATAAATCAAGACTTAGAGTTTCATGTACTAAGCTCGAGTAAGAACAATTAAATTAAGCTTCGACCTAGTCATTCAAGGTAGACTGTGCACTGATATTATGATATATCTATTTTAAGGATCGAACAGTGGGAATTTCCCGAAGCAGTAGGTATACGTAGCTTGGATGACAGGTAAGTAGAAATTCAACTACAACAGATAACATGCATGTATGTGCCTAATTTATGTGACTTACGTGCCTCTGATTTTATTTGATTACATGAAACTAGACAGCATGCATCCGTACGGTAAGCATACCTGGCATTGAATATGTTGCATATTCACGAGCATGCATGATCATATGTGGGGATGTGCGATATTAGTCTTCATGCGATATATCGCTCGAAACCGAATGATACTTGTCGATATGGGCATTTGTTGTCGACTCGAAGTTGAGTCAGGGCTATCTACTATGTCACCAGGGCGACGTTGAGCATCGTCATTATGTATATATATAATATATATATATTTATATATGTTTGGGAGAATACCCGTGGCGGTAGGGAGTGACCTGGAGGATGCGACATGAGGGTATAAGCGACACAGGGTGGAACCCTGGTGTAGGCAACCTCAGTGTGGGCTACCAGCGTAAGCGACCGCGGGGCAGTTGGGGACGACCGTGTAAATATGGCGACCTAGGGGAACTGTGTGCATCCTAGGGTGGACCGCTGTCGTATTTTTCCTGAAAGGATGAGAGCTCATTGTAAGCTCTCAACTCGGCGAATGCAAGCTCTCAACACCTAACAAATCGGGCGAAAGGAATCCACAACACACGATGGTGTCGGGCAATTGTAAGATGACGTAAGCATGCAACGATTTTGAAGAGCTTCACACCATGCAAACGGACGACTTAGGGTTTAACGGAATCTGGCGAAACCAAGTGAGAGACTCAACCAATCGGGCGAGACTTAAAGCACGACCAATCGGGCAATTTGTGAAGCCTAGCAATCGGGCGAAAGTAGCATTCAAACTTCTACAAATCTGACGACTCGATGTAAATCAATCGGACGAATCTAACATTTAAAATTTATTAACTTTCGTCGAGTTCTCTATGTATTATGATCAAATGTTGATTTGACTTAGTTATAAATCAAGACTTAGAGTTTCATGTACTAAGGTCGAGTACTAACTTAATTTAGAACAATTAAATTAAGCTTCGACTTAGTCATTCAAGGTAGACTGTGCACTGATATTATGATACCTCTATTTTAAGGATCGAATAGTGGGAATTTCCCGAAGCAGTAGGTTTACGTAGCTTGGACGACAGGTGTAATACCCGTAAAATTTATACGAGATTAGTATATAATTATTTTCGTAAAGTGTTAATTAATTTCGGACAAAATGAATTTTTCAAAATTAAGCCGAAAATATTAATTGGGCCGAGAGAGGAATAGAATCTGATGGGCCGAGAATAATAGGAAGTCCAAGTAAATGAAATAGATTATATAATAATAGTACCCAAATAAGTTAGTATGGCCCAATTTGGAGCTTGGAATAATTAACTAATAAAAGAAAAGGCCAAGTAGAAATTGGACATTAACCCAAAAACAAATAAAGAAGCCCAAGTGAAAGATTAACTTGGTCCAAAGAAGTTGATAAGGACAAGATTACTTAATTTAAAAAGGAAACCCCACGTTGGAGGTATGTCACATCACACTTCAGTTAATCAACCTACAACCCATCATTGTTACAAAGATAAAAACGTGATAGAGAGAAGTCGAACCAAGAGAAAGAAGTTGAACAACGACGAAGGGCAAACTTAGGTGAGCTTCATCCGATTTCTCAACGTAGGAATTTTCTAAACTAAGTTAGGAAGGTAAGAACCCTATGTAACGTATAACTCTCCCATTAATTTACGTATTTAACATTTTACGTTGTTGATAAATTAGCCGAGGGTGGAGCACAATAGGTAGTGAATGGAACTAAGAAGCAATAGAATTTCGGTTCAACAACCAGTGAAGTTAAGCTTGGAAGTGAGGTATGTGGTTTTTAACCCCTACAACCCGTATTAAATTCCTGAAAATGCTTAGAATTCGATTGAAAGGTCATTCGAATTCAAAGAGAATTATTTTATGATTTTGGGAATTTTCAAACATGTTCTTGACGTGTTTTCATGTATGTTTGAGCTCAATCTATGAGTTCTATGATCTGGGTATGTTTTATGTTAATCTGGAATGTGTTCATGTGAAGGAATTTTGAAAAAGGGTTAGGGTTTTAATAATAAGGTTGAAGGAATCAGGCGATTTGTAGGTTTCGGGCGATTATAGTTTCGGGCGATTTTATTTTTGTGGGCCGAGTTTATTTCGCGGATTGAGCGAAAAGATTTTAAAATGAATAGGAAATCGGCCGAATTGGGCATTTGGGTCGCGAAACTAATTTGCGGGCCCAAAAGATTTACGATGTGTGTGTTTAACACGACTTTCACGGGCCAGGGTTCGGGCTTCGCGGGCTGAAGCAATTCACGGATTGTGAGAGACGTCGCGTGCCGAAAATTATTCCAAGTGGCTTAATCATAAAATTTGGACTTCAGGGCTTGTGAGAGACGCCGCGGGCCGAATTAAAATTAATATTTCGGCTTAATTTCAAAAAATTCATTTTGTCCGAAATTAATTTCATTAATTTCGAACACTTTACGAAAATAATTATATACTAATCCCGTATAAATTTTACGGGTATTACATCCTCCCCCCTTAAAAGAAATTTCGTCGCCGAAATTTAATTCGTCGTAAACAACTCGGGGTTTTTTCTCGCGCATTTCGTCTTCTCGCTCCCAAGTGGCTTCTTCCATTGTCTGGTTTCGCCACAAGACTTTCACTAGGGGGATATTCTTGTTCTTAAGTCGCTTCACCTCGTACATTAAAATCTCTACCGATCTTTCTTCGTAACTCAAGTTCGGTTTCAATTGCTGGTGAAGTGCCTCGCTTTGTAGCACGTGATTCGGGTCCGAAACGTACTTCCGTAACGTAGACACGTGAATGACGCCATGGACTTGTACTAACGACGTCGGCAGTTCTAGTTGGTACGCCACCTCGCCGACTCTTTTCAAAATCTTGAAGGGTCCTATATATCTCAGACTCAATTTCCTTTTCGCCCGAATCGTTTAACACCCTTCATTGGTGATATCTTCAAGAAGACTTGATCGTCTTCTTCAAATTTCAACGGCCTTCGTCTTTTATCTGCGTAACTCTTGTGACGACTTTGGGCCGTTTGCATTATCTCCCGAATTTTACTAACAGCTTCGGTCATCTCACGAACCATTTCGGGAACTAACAACGCCTTCTTGCCGATTTCACCCCAATGAACTGGGGATCGACATTTACGCCCATACAAGGCCTCGTAAGGCGCCATCCCGTAGCTTGAAAGCTGTTGTTATATGAAAATTCGATCAAAGGGAGATATTTACTCCAACTTCCTCGGAAATCCAGAACACATGCCCTCAACATGTCTTCGAGCGTCTGCATCATTCTTTCCGACTGTCCATGAGTGTGGGGATGATAAGCTGAGCTAAAGGACAGTTTAGTCCCCATAGCTCTCTGTAAGCTCATCCAGAATTGGGACAGAAACCTTGAGTCTCGATCTGAGACGATCGACATTGGGATCCCATGGAGTCTCACTATTTCTTGGATATACAACTCTGCATACTTTTCCATGGAATAGGATTGATTGATCGGTAAGAAATGGGCGGACTTAGTCAGTCTGTCGACAACCACCCAAATTGCATCATGACCTTTCACGTCTTTTGCCTTCCTTTCTTGGTTGCAGGTTTGGTTCTTCGTTGGCGTCCTTGGCGGTCCTGTCTTTGGGTGGAGAGCTCTTGGCCTACATGGTGTCGATGTCACGCTGTTCACCTTGCTTCTTGACGTCTTCTTTCTTCTCTTCGGAAAGTTTGGAGTTGGCGTCTGTACGCCCCCCCGGCCTGTTCTGCGGTTACATCACTTGTCCGCCTGAAGACTATCCTTGTGATAGGCTCTTCTCTTTGCGCCCTGCGCTGTTCTCTTTGCGCCCTGCGCTGTTCTCTTGACCCCCCACCCGTTGCCTCCGTCTTTTCATGACTTTGTTTTGATTTTGATGTTTTGGCTTGGGTCTTTGTTTGGACCCTGTGGGATGTCTGGGCTTTTGGTTGTGTGTGTGCTGTCAGGCCGCTGAACATTACCGCTTGGTGCATCATGAGCAATATCATGTATGCTGTCATGTACTCCTCTCTTTCCTTTTTAGTGAACTTTCCAAAAAAAAAGACGCCGCGCGCCAATTTTGAGTTTCGTGGGCCGATTCGATTTCGCGGGGAGATTCATGTGAGAGAAATCGAGCGACTCTCGCGGGCTTGAAATCGGGCTTCGTGCGCTTAATCGAGCGATTCGCGAAATCGGCGAAAGTCTTTGCGAATCGGGCGTTGACCCGACTTTCGCGGGTTGATCAACGTTTTAAACATCGAATCGGGTGATTCGCGGAATCGGGCGTTGACTCGACTTTCGCGGGTTGACCAAGCCTTTAAAGTGGGTTTTCGGGCAATACGATTTGGGCTTTGACCAGAGTTGACCACAGATTTAATTTTGGGCTTTTGCCCTATTTCAGGCCCAATTTATTTAAATAAAATTATTTTCAGCCCAAATCATTTTTAAAATAAATATTTTCGTACTATAACTTATATTCTCGGGTCAAACCATATTTTAAACAATAAATATTATTTTTAGATTTTAGAAACCTTCGGCCTAGTCTGATAGTCGTACGCTTATGTGGTTTTTATGTGCGTGTTTCCATGTTGACTAATTTTGTGTGCATTTCACGACATGCACAAGATAGATGATGGTACCGTATTTGTATGACACCTTACGGTGTCGGTTGAGTGGGGTTAGAGTGACCGTTATTGGTCGTCAGGGTTAGACTCGCGTAGCACCTGGTGGGAGAGGGGGTTTGCGACACTCATCTACTCGGGATTGAGCCACCCGAGGTGTACACCACCGGATATTATTTGGTTCAGGGACGGCTGACAGATGTGAGATTTCTGTCTACCCACGGTAGTGGTATACTACTCGGGGAAAACCGTCGGGTTGAGATTGTGTGCGGAAGGAGCGACCCGACACGGCCGGCGTGGGCTACCGCACGATTTATTGCTTACTTTGCCATTGCGCGCGTGGGTGCTGAGTCTAGCCGATGGCCCTATTATGTATTGAGAGGTGACGTAGGTTGAGCGTGCATTATCATGTTGAAAGGACATCGGATTGGGTTGAGTGCACGTACGTTTTGCATATTTTTACTGCCACCTACTGGGCAATTTTGCTCAGGGTCTTATTTTTGTAGGTAAAACCGAGCCCAACACTGATAGGTGTCAGGGTGAGCAGTAGGCTGGCTGGCGGCGGTGACTCCACGGGCTTTTGAGGGCGGAGAGGTACATGGGACGCGACCTGTGGAGAGGCGTAGGTAGTCGGGTTGAGATTTTTGGGGCTTCGGCCCGTTGTAGTATAGCGAAGCATTTTTGTAAACCCGACCTTACATCATATATGTATATTATTTTCATTAAAAAGTTTTTATAAATCGGGTCCTCCGCGACTTTCGTTGCGGAAATCCGCCAATTATTCTAATTAGAGAGTACGGTCGCCGCAGGTGGTATCAGAGCTTAGGCTTTAGATTCTGAAGACTATCTATGTACTACCACTCAAAGCCGGGAGAACCAGCCTTCTATGTAAGTATTACGTGCTAATTTGATTGTGTGTTGTATGCATATAAGCTGATGCACAAAACACCTATTTTGATTTGAAACTTACACCTCGACTGTGTGCGATTTTCACACAGTAATTTGAAAACCCTAACGCATCACGTCATCCCGCACTACCCTACCCCTCGCCGGCGACCCACCACCCACCGAACGTCTGATCGGCGACGACCACCCGCTCCCTCCATCGCCGGGCTCAGACGGCGATGGGAGGCCCTAAGCTCGCGTTACCCTCTTTTTCTCTTTTTCTCTTCCGTGACTGTTCATCTTCTATCTCGACTCCCTCACGCAAGTTCTTGCTCTACCATGGCGTCATCTTCATCAGACCTTGATGTCATCGGTCTTCCACCAGATTATGACATGCTTAGAAGTAATATCCCGGATCTTGAGACCGGTTCGACGTCGCTGCGTTTGAGGCTCTCTTCCTATGCGTCGCCGATGGTGACACTCGCCACCAGCCGCCGCCTGCACAAGCGTCTTCTGTCCAGGTCCATGCCGATCAAAGCCATAGGACCGCCCCTAATGATGCTCGGCCTGAACCTTCGCTCAATCCAATTCAGGTGCCGTGGAACCCGCGTAGTCGAAGAGACGGTACACCTCCACCATCGTCCCTCTCCGTGACCCCCGGCATGAATCCCGTGGTTTGATCCGTAGGGGAACGCCTCCACCGCCACGTCAAAATAGCCCAAGCTGCGATGATGGTTCAGATCTACCCCGCCGCCATTATCGGTTGATCCTGCTTCATCAGTCGCGGCGGAACGTCCTAGGGTTTTGCCGACAACGATCAACGACACTACTGGGCCTAGGTCTTCTAATGGGCCTCGACATACCACCGGCGATGCTGCTGTAATACCCTCCATAGACCTGGAGCCGCTCGTCGAGGACGCTACTGATGAGGACGTCCCACCACCCCATCTAAATTCGACCTAGCGTCCTTCGGCTGCTCCCGAGGGCTCAAGATACTTCCCTGAGCCTCACGACCACGTTTAATTCGAACTTCTGAAGTACCACCAAGTACACACTTTCTAATTCTCTAGTTTTGGTTGATGAGAGCAAAATGACCAAGTGCTTTTCTGTAGAGAAAACTCACGTTACTTTTCTCATCTTTTCTTAAGAAGCAAGCTCTCTCTCTCTTAACTCTCTTATGCATGTTATTTTATTTCCATGCTTGTAGTAAGTAATATCCCACTAAGGATGTTATATTTATATTTTTAACAACTTGTCATGCTGCTCAAAGTATGACTCATATGCCACCTCAACCAATGTGGCATGAAATGGAATTGACACATGTCCAAGACCAAGTCAACATGCATACTTTCAATTAAGCCCATGAGGTTTCTAAATTCTCAATTTAGTCCCTCATTTTAAGTAATAAAATAATTAATCCACTCTAATTATTTTAATTACAATCGAGCCTCATTTAGTTAATTAATAAACACTTAAGACAATCTCAAGTCCTAATTATTCCCGTGACCGTCACCGAAACTTAACTAAATCATCGACATCTCGTATCAACTATACCACTACCTCAACGAATCCCATTCGTTAGGTTCTATAGAAAAGCCCGCCGTTTTCGTTCAAGTTCATTACCATTTTTAAGCGCGACTCTCTAGGTCTGTCTCAACTGGCACGGGAGGAATCCGCGAGTCCCGGTATTCATCTAGCCAATCCCGCGTACCGGACAGTCCCAGTTGAGAACGAATTTTGATCTAATCGAAATTCGGGCGAACCGACTACAGTGTATACATTTAAATACCTCTTACACCTTTCACTTGCATCCCGGTTAGGTGAGAGCCATGTAAATGTCAAACACACTGACCTAACTCTATGTTATAATCGAGACCCAACCGATTATTAAAACTCCGCTCCGTATCTAATACGAGCGAGCTTTCTAAGCTTCGACCGAAGGCTTCATAATCGTTGTTCTCCAATTACCTCATAGGACGTTAACCTATATGAATATAGGCAGTGAATCCCGATAGCAGTCAAAGCCCGTGTCCCATTTGCGAACACTTGCGAGCCTAGCCAACTAGCGACAAACCGAAATCGCGAAAGCAAATCCGTCAATGACCCTATCGGTCCGAGGCTGCTATAGTTATTCGTTCAATCATTGACAACATCCTAGTCATGTGATTGAGATGAATACGAGCCAAATGTCCGAATACGTGACTCTCCGATCACCGATATCTCCATCACGACCCACAACCTCGCAGGTAATCGGTGACACTTCCGATACTATGTGGTCGTCAATGGATAAGTCATATTCGGATATCTAGTCACCCACCTAGAATCCTTAGACTTACGGACTTTTTATTTAATGCTGAGATTAAGGACCTTCTTGTGTCTCCTCCCTCGTCCCACGAGAATCAGACGTCCAACTCAAACATTCGGGTGTTATTTATTTACCGCACCGCCAGATGCCAAGCAAACTTTAAATTCGATAAATAAATAATAATGCCTTTGTTATAATGAAAGTAATATTCAATACTTTATTTTGACAGTATATACATTAAAACTGTCTATCGACCTATACATCATTGTGCGCCGTATTCCTAGTCCTCGTATGGCATTCCGAGGGCACACTCCCTAACAAAAAATAAATATTAAAACCGTGAAAACCGCCCCCCAACCCACCCCACATAAGCAAACCACAATCTATTGTGTTAAGACTTTTATGATCGGGTTGGGTATATTTTAAAAAACCGCAATACATCGGGTCGGGTTAAATTTTCACTAAAGACCGCCCAAACGCACCGCGCTCACCCCTATCTACAAGCAAATAGAGGCAATGGTCATTGCAAAATAACTCTGGGATGAAGTATGCAAAATTATGGTTGGGACAAAAGTTAGCAACTTATCTAAGAAATGTAGCAACTGCCTATGATTCCTTCAAAGCTGAGGAGGGGGAATGTTTCAGTTATGTGTTTAGAGGGGGTGGAATAAACACTTGTCTCTTTTTCAGTACGCAACCGGTTCGGGTAGATACTATGCTTGATATTTTACTAAATGTGACTTGTGCGGAAATGGACCGGTCGGTTTTGAACCAAGACCGAATTGAAAATGTGATTAGTGTGTGAGTGCAAAGAAACACAAGTTTGTTTCTGGAACTTCGGAGTTAACTCTCCTACGTCTCCCATTCTTCCTCAAGAGGAAGGTTCACTAGATCTTCAGTTATACTATATACAGTACAACCTACCCAGCTGAACACAGCTTAATCTAATGAATCACCTACGCAGTCGTATATAACAATCCACCTACTTTCAAGAGCTTGTTAAAGTCCCTTGAGAACAACTCACTTACTAACCGAGCCTGGTCTGCGTATAGTGAGGACAACATCTAAATGACTTGCTTAATCGCTTGAGAGCTTAACACTTTTACACACGTCTTTCCCTTAAAGTTGGCGAAGTGATGTCTTCATCATGCCTCTTTCTTTTTATAGTTGTAGGGAGCCGTTGTGAGATAGCTCCTTGTGCCAGACAGTGCATTAAATGCTCCTTACTCGAACAGGGTATTGTCAGGTCTTCGTTGCAGTTCATGTTGTGCCATTTGCTTCCTCTTTGAGCTTTGCTTGACTTCAACTTGGCTCTTCATTTCAGCCTTTCATTAAATGTATGTCTGAAGTCTTCAACTTGCCGCGCCTTGAATAATTGTGAATCTTTGACCACGTGGCACATCCGGTATCTGTTATCCGGTCTTCATTGATCTTTCGGTCGCTGTCTTCATCTGATTGCTGGTTGCACTTGTTGAACTGCATTCTGTCCGGTTTCACCTATGTCTAACCGGTATACTCAATTGAGTTTTAGTTCAATCACCAAAACTGTTTAATCTGAATTCTTCGAATTCATGATTCTTAACAATTTCCCTTTTTGGTGATTTTCGAAACTGAACGAAGCCGAAAGGTATTTATTACATGAAAAAAAATTTGACACATAAGCTACCAATCTATTACAACCGTTATAGCCTATCTAGTAGTTAGATTTGGCCAGTTCTTCAATCTCCTGATTGATGGCTTTTTCCGGTCTATTTGGTAAGGCGGGTTTTGGCATTCTGCTTCGTCAGTACTGCCCTTTCTCCTCAACTAGCAGTACTGTCCTCCCCCCTTTTTGACAATCACTTGTCCAATTGGGGAAGGGTAGTCCCGGTTTGTCCTGGTTAGCGCCTCCAGTTTGGTGGATGAGCTCCAGAGGGGGGAAGTTATCATTGCACACAGGAGAGTCATCATTACAGTTGTTCTCTCCTTGTGAAGCACAATGAATTCGATAGGAGCGGCAATATTTTGCCTGGCATGGCACTCAATTGCATGGGAGCCGCTCTTCTACAGCCGGTGCATTTCTTGGAGGGTTTGACACTCCATTAGAAGGCTCGATTTCTGCACAATAGTTAAAAACTGTTAAAGGACTGAAGAGTCCTATTGCCTTGCACCGCCGTGATGGCTCGAACACTCTTGCAGGCAAAGCAATGAGCGAGTGCTGAGCTCGACCTGCTCCGTCTTGACAGAGGTCCTTTAGGAGCCACGGCATCTCCTTCTCGGCTAGTGTTCCGTGTAGGAAACTGGAAGCTGGTCTGTCAGCTTCATCTCGTCCCATTCCACGAGAAGCTTCCCAGAGATAGCCTTTTATGCCTTTGGCCTTTCTTTTAAGTTTTTGCTGGTCCGAAAGAGCGTCTTTATGTCTTTGTTGGACCGCCAAAAGGTCTTTGAATATCCTCCTTGATTGTTTGCCTCCTTGTGTCGAGCCATCGATTTTTTTGTCGGTTGAAACTGAGATATGAACGCAGGACTGAATAAGTTTGGGTTAGTTTGTCGTCTTGTTTTCATAGGTGCTATAGAATCTCCTATGATTAGTTGCTGAGGTTGATTCAGCTTGTCTGAATCCATTTGATGCATTCCCCCTCAGTTGATTCCCCCTCCAGAGAGTCAATCTGGTTCGTGTGGACTTCCTGATACAACTGAATTTCTTCGTCAATTACCGAAGAGTTTTGCTCAGTTGGGGCTTCTTGCGGTGTCTGCTCAATTGAGACTACAGTCTCTTCAAATTCTGGTGGTGATTCGTTAACTTTGCATATCGCTTCAATTAGGAATATGCCCTCGAATGCCATACGAGGATAAGATTGTATAGGGCATTAGATTATTTATCATTCGACCTTTTGTGTAATAAGACATTTTAGTGTGTATAATGAAAGGCATTGTTCGTTATTGGATATAAGAGTTCTTTACTTAGCATCCGATAAAGCAATAAATGAACAAATCATAACGTGTCCAGTTGAGTCACTGTTCTTGATGGGCATGACAGAGAAAGGCACGAGTGGAATCTTAACCTCGAACATTAAAAGTCTGTAAGCCTGAGGTTCCAGTTGGGTGCTGGATAACCGATCACGGGTTATTTGTCGATGACCTATCATGTGCCGATATCCCGCTTGGAAGCAGAGGTCATGACTTGTGATACGAATCGAATAAAGGCATTGAATCGTTTCATAGACACTGACTCACGGGTCGTACGATCGAACATGGCTGATTACTCAAGGAGTGTCAATGACCGACGACAGCACTTAGTAGTCTACGTGAACCGTAGACCGTAAGGGGCTTTGACGGAGTTGACTTTGATGTCTCGACTGTCCTGGTTCCCCTTGACCCGATTTGCTGTTGCATGGGTCAGCAGGCCAGATGCGGTCTTGATAACAATTTGTGATTGCCGAGCTTACCGCCGAGTACGGATTCACAGTCTTGCAAGTAATCGAGATAAGTGTCCTATGAGGAAGGCGACGGAAAATTACAAAATCCTTGGCCAAAGTATTCAACTAACTCATGTTAGACATGGAGGGTAGTTTGGTAATTAGCCTCGTCTCCGTTTTATCATAGAATTGAGTTTAGTGAGTTTGACATAGACCATGGCTCTAACTCGATTGGGACACAGCTGAAGGGTTTATACGTAGCACTATTATCTATAGTGAGGTTATGGAATAAAGACTGGGTAAAAATTTAAACTCGAATCGGTTACGGTCCGGTACTGCGGGATTTGCAAGGTAGCTACCGGACTGTTGGATTCCTCCTTGCTGATTGAGTTGAACCTAGAGAGTCGGGCTTAAAAAAGATCATCAAAGTGTACTGATAAGGAGAGATAGTGTTTTGTGCCTTAACGGGCCTTGGGCCGTTGAGCCACGCCTTAATGGTCATCGGGCCATTTATTGCATCGAGGTTGGACTTCTTATGAAACTATCTCTAAGCCTTGGGCTTGGCCAAGTGCTTAATAGGCTTGGGGATAAAATTGGATTTCACCTTAAGCTAATTTCGAAATATGCCTTCGAGGGTACTTTCAGAATTTGCATATTTGATATAAATATGGAATAAATTATTTGGAATATTATTTCTTGAAATTTCGAAATTATTCTAGGATTAAGTTTGAATTTCATACTATATTTAAATATACTTAGTTTGACTTGGTATTCAAGTTGCTTTTCTAATAATAGCAAGTTTCCTTCAGTTTCGATTTGGAATTCAAACGAGAGTAAGATTTGGTAAAAATCTCTCACACTTTCGGGACTTAGCAATCGATATCTAATCCTTTAAAATAGGCTAAATTCGTGCTCCATATGAGGAGAAGAAGAGATTTTCAAAATCAAAACAAGGCACAAAACACACACACCGAACGTACACACACGTTTCTCCCACGCGACGGCTCGGTTCTCTCTAGCCATCTTTAGAGAACTGATTATGTGGTACACTGCAAGGTCGGCGTGACGATCTAGTGCCATCCACCACCATCGACGAAGTCTTGAAGAAAAGGAGGAGGAGCTGCCACTCGCTTCAACTGGTGATTCTCTAAGGGTTTGACCCGTTCTAATACGTGTCTATGTGTTACTATTCTGATCCGAGCAACGAGGGCAATCGGGGACCCGGAAAATTTTTGTTCTGCACCGTACCCGGGGACGTGGCATCTCCGTAAGGCACCGGGTAATCCAGCAGTGGTATCAGAGCGGGCGCTCGTGATCAGAATCATAACGTGTTTCAATTGAAACGAGGCACGTGGGAGACGATCGATAGCCAACGCGGTTTGACCGGCGTGGGGCTGATTGACGCATCGTTTGCCATCCCACGGCCACCACCTCGTGCGGCGTGGCCGACGAGGCAGCCACCGAGAAGACTGGAACGCGGGCAGCCATGGGCAGCGGCAGAATCCGGTCGCGGTAGCTCTGAGCAGGCCCGATCAGCCGTGACCTCTAGGTCCGGCACCGGCCATGGTGGCTCCAGCACCATTCCAAGGTGGTGCTGCCATGCCTAGCGGCAGCGACGACAACAGATCAGCCGCGGCAAAATTCTGCATGGGCTATGGGCGTTGCGCGCGGCACGGCGTCGCCACCGCCGGCGGTTCCGGCTTCGACCTGGGCTCCACGTGGCTGCTCCATCGTGGGTCTCCGGCGTCTTTTGACAGCTGTGCGATTTGAGTCGTGGCAGCTGCGTTAGGGCTTCACGCTCAAAGCCTTAACGGGCCTTTTAATGGGCTTGGCCCGTTTAAGGCCCAATTTTCGTTTTTTTTAAAATCATGTAATTGTCAATGTGCTCATTAGGAATGTGATCTAAGGCGCAATAGGTTTAAGAATTTGGTTTCCGGATCATTTGTTAAGGGTTACGTCCTCCCGGGTTGTATTTGTTTTTGACGTGATGTTCGGGACTTATAATCCCCCCGTGTTATACCGTTTTATTAGATTAGACTTAAATACAAACACGAGGGCCCATTAGACAGATGACAACCTCTCGGCGGTGACAAGGTGATGGACGTTCGGTGACTTTGAGGCCGTTTGAGTGACGAAGGGCGTTTGACGGCTTCAAGACCCGTGCGACGACCCGAGGTCTTTTGAAGACGCATGTAATAGGGATAGACTAGAAATAACCCGCTTGTGTTGCCTTGTAGTTTATTTTATTAGGGTTAGTTTACTACCTACGTGCGTGTTGGTTTTTGAAATGATATGCATGTTCTATGTTATATTATGTGAGATGGTTTATTCTCCCGTCTGATAAATACTAAGTGGGTAAAGGGAGCAGATTCATGTCTTCTATCATGCTTGAAATGTCTAGCACCAGGGAGTTTTGCGTTGTTCTGAGTAAGTTGGCGTCATATATCCCGCCCCATTGTTAGCATCCCGGGTGCGTCTTGGATGCTGCTCGTCATACCAGTCCGCCCACCACGAAGCATATGGCAGCAAAGGGCGGTACATTCTGTGTGATTTGAGCATAAGTTGATAGATCACACTTAGGCAGTTATACCCAATAAGCAGGGTTAGCCGTGAGGGTCAATGTCTGAGACAAAGATAATTGAAACTGTTATTGGATAAGTTTGCGTTTGACGTGACTTTGATAAGATTAGATGAGCCAAATATTGCATTAAGGGCTGCGGCTGTTGGGGTGGGCCCGATTATTCGACGCTGGCCCCGAACAGCGCGGCATGGCCGGAAGCGCATTTTGAACCGAGCGGCGTAGGGTGCCGAATTTTCGATTTTCAACATCTAAATTCGACCCAGCGCCCTTCGGCTTCTCCCGAGGGCTCAAGATACTGCCCTGAGCCTCAGGAGACCACGTTTCATTCGAACTTCTCCAATTCGAATTAAATACAAATTTATTCGAATTAAAAATTTCATTCCAAACTAGTTCGAACAAAGCGGCAGCCGACAGTGTTTCGACTATTTGGCGACCGAAATGATTTCCGATCGATACCAAAATTTCCGGATTGATTCTACACTTCCCATCGACCGCAACGAGGGGCCTATTCGGATGTCGTTTGTTATTTTTCGTAAAATCAAATCAGTGGTTCGAAATTATCAATTCGACTAAAGCGGCAGTCTGCCGTCTGTTGACAGTTTGACAACCGAAATGATTTTAGATCAATACCAAATTTTCCAGATTGGCATAAAATGTGGCATGAAATGGAATTGACACATGTCCAAGACCGAGTCAACATGCATACTTTAAATTAAGCCCATGAGGTTTCTAAATTCTCAATTTAGTCCCTCAATTTTAAGTAATAAAATAATTAAATCCAATCTAATTATTTTAATTACAATCGAGCCTCATTTAGTTAATTAATTAAATACTTAAGACAATCTCAAGTCCTAATTATTCCTGTGACCATCACGAAACTTAACTGAATCGTCGACACCTCATATCAACTATGCCACTACCTCAACGAATCTCATTCGTTAGGTTCTATAGAAAAGCCCGCCGTTTTCGTTCAAGTTCATTATCATTTTTAAGTGCGACTCTTTAGGTCCGTCTCAACTGGCACGGGAGGAATCCGCGAGTCCCGGTATTCGCCTTGCCAATCCCGCGGTACCGGACAGATCTCAGTTGGGAATGAATTTTGATCTAATCGAAATTCGGGCGAACCGACTATAGTGTATACATTTAAATACCTCTTACGCCTTTCACTTGCGTCCCGGTTAGGTGAGGGCCATGTAAATGTCAAACTCACTGACCTAACTCTATGTTATAATCGAGACCCAACCGATTATTTTAAACTCCGCTCCATATCTAATACGAGCGAGCTTTATAAGCTTCGGCCGAAGGCTTTACAATCGTTGTTCTTCGATTACCTCATATGAAGTTAACCTATATGAATATAGGCAGTGAATCCCGATAGCAGTCAAAGCCCGGCAATCAGCTCCGTAAAGTCAGTTGCGTTTCGTCGCTGGCCCGTGTCCCATTTCCGAACACTTGCGAGCCTAGCCAACTAGCGACAAACCGAAATCGCGGAAGCAAATCCGTCAATGACCCTATCGATCTGAGGCTGCTATAGTCATTTGTTCAATCATTGACAACATCCTAGTCATGTGATTGAGACGAATACGAGCCGAATGTCCGAATACGTGATCTCGCCGATCACCGATATCTCCATCACGACCCACAACCTCTCAGGTAATCGGTGACACGTCCGATACTATGTGGTCGTCAATGGATAAGTCATATTCGGATATCTATCCACCCACTTAGAATCCTTAGACTTACGGACTTTTTATTTAATGCTAAGATTAAGGACCTTCAGTGTCTCCTCCCTCGTCCCCACGAGAATCAGACGTCCAACTCAAACATTCGGGGTGTTATTTATTTATCGCATCGCCAGATGCCAACCAGACTTTAAATTCGATAAATAAATAATAATGCTTTTATTAGAATGAAAGTAATATTCAATACTTTATTTTGACAGTATATACGTTAAAATTGTCTATCGACCTATACATTGTGCGCCCTTTACTTATTCCTAGTCCTCGTATGGCATTTCGAGGGCACACTCCCTAACAGTCTCCCACTTGCACTCGAATGCCATCACAATGGTATCGTACACTACAAAAAAAAAAAATATTTATTGTGACTACTTTCCTAGTGGCAAGAAAAATGCCATCACCGTAGATATAAAAATTGTGACAAAAAAAATTGATGTCACTAATTGAAGAAGAAAGTGACAAAAAAATTTTTGCCACAACTCATTGTCACTAATTGTGATAAATTGTGACAATATTTTCTCACGTCACTACTCATTGACACTAAAAACTTGGGAACCTATTGTGGCAAAAGAATGGTGTCATTAATGTAAAGAGAAATAATGATAACATTAAATATCATCACTTTATCATCAATACAAATATTTCTGTCAATACAACATCATCACTGAAAATATAATTAAATTAATGATAACAATAATCATCACTAATAAAAATGACACATGGCCACATAGGGGTGTGCGTTATTCGGTTAACCGAACCGAATAACCGAAAAATCGAAAATTCGGTACAAAACCGAACCGAACCGAAAAATTTGGTTCGGTATTCGGTTATTAAAAAAATTTCGATAATTCGGTTCGGTATAGGTTTTGGATTTTCGGTATTTCGGTATACCGAATTACCAAAATTTTAAAATTAAAATATATTATATTTTATTAATAATAAAAATATAACTATATTTTTAAATTATAGATTAAAAAATGAATTTTCAGTAATATTTAAATTAATATATAATTTAATATAAGTTTTTATATTAACCGAAAAAATTATAATAAAATATATATTAATTAAAATATAATAAAAATATTTTTTTTTTATTATTGAACACCCCTATCAGGCCACACAAACCCGCACACACACAGACACACACAACGCACCTACACAAACACACATACACAAACACCCACAGACATACACGAACACACAGAAGCACACATACACGAACACACTTACAAGCATTGGATTAATCTGAATTATCTCTTCTTCTCTCTCGCTGTAATCTCTCTTCTCCCTCACTGTCCAAGATTCGATCTCTCGTCCCTTCCTCACCAATTCTTCACTCTCAATAGTCTTTTACTTACTTCTCGGACAGAAATGGCTCGCACCTAAGATGTTCGATAAAATTACTGAGTAGGAAATCAGGTTAATTACGGCCGGGATCTTACACATCCTCGCAAGTTCTCGCTCCAAGGTCCACCCTCCAACCATTTGACCTCCGCCCACTGTTGTCCGCCGCCCCGCTGCAGTCTTTGTCCGCCGTTCCGCTACCGCCCGACTTCTCCCCCTGTGCTTCGGTGTTGATTGACTAAGAACAAGGTCAGATTTCAATCAAGAATTCAGTGTAATCATTTTAACGTTTGATGGGAAACTAAAATTAGGTTTAGTGTTGGTGTTATGCTATGGAATCATTGTAATTATGTGCAGATGACGTTAATTTCATCTTGAAATTGGGTTTATGTCGTTTCTATGCGTCGTTCGTTTCTGTGTTTTTTTTTTCTATTTTTATTATTAAATGCAGTGCTTTATGTTCTTTTCTTAAATGTGCTTATAAACCTGCCGTAAACTGATATTTTCAGTAATACTTGTCGACTTGCTGTCAACTAGAGCATTCTTATTGTTGTGTATATGCAATCTATTTTCTACATTCTTTTATGGTTAAGCTTCGAAGTGTTTGAATATTTTGCTAAATTTATTATATTTTATCTTAGTAGAATTTTAAATCTTCAATTTCATATATATGAACAGGAAGTTGAAATGGATAAAAGTTGGATGAAACTTGCGAATAGAGCATGCCCAGAGTATGAAAATGGAGTTCAACAGTTCTTGGATTTTGCATATTCTTCTGTTGGAGTGGGAGAAAAAATTAGATGTCCTTGTAAGAGATGCAACAATGTGTGCTTTCAAAGTCGATATGACGTTGAAGCTGATCTGCTACAGTATGGCATAATTCGAGACTATGACCCTTGGATTCTTCATGGTGAGGAGTATGATGAGTCTGATACAGAAGAGTTTGATACCGATGAAGAAAGCAGCGACGAGCATGAGTCCAACGACTTAAATAGGAATGACATGCAAAGCATGCTAGAAGATTGCTATACAGCAGCAACAACGAATGCTTGGGAAGGAGATGAGTCTGCGAGAGATGAAAGTGCTGTGCCAAAATGGGAATCCGATAAATTTATGAGATTACTGAAAGATGCTGATAAAGAACTTTATCCAGGGTGTGAAAATTTCTCAAAGTTATCATTTCTCTTGACTCTAATGCACTTGAAGATTCTTAGCAGATGGAGCAACAAATCATTTTCAATGTTGCTTGAAGTGTTAAAGAAGGCGCTTCCAAATGGTGAGACACTCCCTTGCTCGTATTATGAGGTTAAAAGATAATTCAGGACCTTGGGCTGAATTATGAAAAAATTCACGCCTGTGTGAACGATTGCGTGCTGTTCAGGAAGGACTACGAAAATGCGGATAAGTGTCCAACATGCTCAGCGTCTCGCTTTAAGTTTAGTGACAGTGGTCATGACAAAGACGGTGGAAAAAAACGTCAAAAGGTACCGCAAAAGGTTTTACGTTATTTTCCATTAAAGCCAAGATTACAGAGGTTGTTCATATCTAAAAGAACAGCCGAAGATATGAGATGGCACAAGGAAAAATGCAAAAATGATGGAGAGTTCAGGCATCCAGCTGATGCAGACGAATGGAAAGAGTTTGACAAAAAACACAACTCATTTGCTCAGGATCCCCGTAATGTTAGACTTGGTTTAGCAACAGATGGTTTTAATCCTTTCTCAAACATGAGCTTATGCCACAGCACATGGCCAGTTGTTCTTTTGCCGTACAATTTGCCCCCGTGGAAATGTCTTAAAGCCCCATTTTTCATCTTGTCAATGCTTATACCGGGTCCAACATCTCCAGGAAACGACATAGACGTGTTTTTGGAACCATTAATTGATGAATTAATGGATCTATGGGACCGTGGCGTGGAGACACACGATGCCTTTACTGGTACTACGTTTCTTTTTTTTGGGAAACGTTCACTAAAAGAAAAGGACAGGAGTACAGTGGTAGCGTTCATGATGACGCTCATGACGCAACAAGCGGAAATGGAACCGACCTAACAACACGTCGACAGGACCGACGCAGCCCAAACACCTACCAGGTCCCTAAGGACCCAAGTCAAAACAGGCAACGAGCCTCAGTGACAAAAAAACAAGCAATTTCTACACAGACAATTGCAACACAACAAGATACAACGTAGGTGTCCAAATCCAAAACAAGCAACAGGATCCTGGCACCAGTTGTGGTACCAGCAGGGCGCTCGGGGGACGTGCAGGCGAGGCGCAAGCGCACAGCCAAGGAAACATAGTGGAGAGACAGCCATGCCAGTGGGTGTCGAGTTTCCGCAGGTCAGGTCGGCAAGGGTAGCGACTAAGCGCCAACTCCTGTTCCTTTACCAGAGCCGAGCACAGGACTACAACCAGAGGCGCCACCACCAGAGCAGGAGAATCCCTACGCCACTCCCCTAACCAGCCAGCACAAGCCTGCACAAGGAAGACACAAAAGACACACAAGCAGAAAAGCGAAAAACCAAATCAGAGGGAGTGCGGGATGGAAGAGAGGTAGAAGACTTCCCTAAGCTCCAGAAACATCCCGGTGCGGACCATTGACACCACCCAGAGCACCAATAAGATGCATCCTTACAACGACACCTGTGGAAAAAGAAGCAAAGCAGCCACACAAAGCAACCATGTATACCAGGCAACCAGGGCAAGACACCCAAACCTTCCAACCTACCAAGCTATCCGCCACACCCGCTTAAGGGCACATTTTTGTAATGCATATTTAG
Organism: Craterostigma plantagineum; assembly: GCA_027422505.1. Classification (NCBI taxonomy): domain Eukaryota; kingdom Viridiplantae; phylum Streptophyta; class Magnoliopsida; order Lamiales; family Linderniaceae; genus Craterostigma; species Craterostigma plantagineum. The sequence continues at coordinate 53,142 of JAPQWV010000999.1, forward strand.
AAGGGAGGGTAGAGAGGCGTAAGCACAGTAATGATTCAACGTCAGTAATAATGTGACCTGGCTGACGTTGTCTTCCATCGTGCCATCTTCTGTTCCGCTCCAGCCATAGGTGATACACCAACGAGATAAGTACATGGCGCGGGCCCAGCTGAGCTAAGTGTTTGCCTCTCCATCTTCGGGCAGCCCACCTGATGCCAGAACTCCAATCCCCAACCGGCCATCCCATGCGTAGTTTACGACAAAGAAGTCGGAGGCAACGCCTGGAGAAAGGACAATCGAAGAACAAGTGTTTAGTCGTCTCCACCTCCTGGGTGTCACAGAGAAGGCAAGTAGAGCAGCCCGCCTTAGCCGCAATCCAAGGTTTATCCCTAGTAGCCAACCTATCTCTAATGGCAAGCCACATAATGATTTCATGCCTAGGAATAACAAGCGGACCGCCGAAAAGAGTGTGCCAGGGCACCTTAGGCCGCCTCAAACGGATGTTCTCCCGGGCGGAGCGAGTAGAGAAGATACCATTTGGCGACGCAGTCCATTTAATCTTGTCCTCCTCATTAGGACGAACCTGTGGTAGCATAGGTTCGAACTCAAGATACTCCGTCGATGTACGGGTGGGCCAGCACCATCCATCCTCTTGAATCACTTCACTAAGCATGGAGTCGAGAGGCAGCCCCATTATCATAGGGCCACGAGGGTAGCGGTCAATCATGGGGCCCGATAGGAGCCAGGGGTCGGTCCATAATCTAATAGAATTACCATTCCCAATTCTGAAGGTGACGAGTGGTCGGATCTGATCCCGTAGCTTCAAAATCTTCCGCCAACTCCACGAAGTGCGGGCCGATGGTCTAATAGTCCATAAAGTAGTGTTATGGAGACGAGTCTTCCGGATCCAAGATGCCCAAAGTGAAGTATCCTCGCTGCTCAGAATGTTCCAAAGTAGGCGTAGTAGAAGGGCCTTGTTATCCGTTTCGATAGATCTAATCCCCAGGCCGCCTTCGTCCTTTGGAAGACAGACATCGGCCCAAGCCACTTTCGCAGAAGAGCCGTTCCAGAGGAAGTTTCTCAATTTGGCTTCAATATTCTTAACGACACCTTTGGGAAGAAGGAAAACACTCGCCCAGTATGTGTGGAACCCAAGGAGGACGGACTTTATAAGTTGCACCCGACCCGCGTAAGATAAGGAGAGATTAGTCCAAGACCCCAGGCGTCTGTCAATGCTGCTGAGGAGGGGGGTGCAATCAGCGACACTGAGCCTAGAGGTGATGAGGGGGACCCCAAGATAGCGAACCGGAAGGGAGCCAGGAGGGATCCCCATAACCGCGTGGATTTGGTCCTTAAGGCGATCAGCTCGTCTAGAAATGAACATTTCGCTTTGGTGAAGGTTGGCCTGCAGGCCAGACAGCATAGCGAAGTGGTCCAGACATCCTTTGAACATTTCGCTTTTGTGAAGGTAATGCCTCACATCCAGCTGATGCCTCACCGTCTATCTGATGGAGAGGTTTTGCTGAATGATAATCTATGTGAGGCATTACACGAAGTTAGTAATTTCTTCAGAAAACTTTGCTCAGCGACATTAAATAGAAAGGAATTGGAGCATCTTGAAGATGGAATTGCTTTGACCTTATGCAAGTTAGAAAGGATTTTTCCTCCATCGTTTTTTGATATTATGATACATTTGCCTATTCATCTTGCACGAGAGGCAATTTTAGGCGGGCCTGTACAATATCGATGGATGTATCCAATTGAAAGGTAGCATAAATTCGTTGTTTATCAGTATGCCTTTACTTATTCATTTAAGATAATACTTCATTGAATTTAATGCTGTTTTTTTTCTTTAGATACTTGTTTCGATTAAAGAAATACGTCAACAACAAGGCTTTTCCAGAAGGACCCATGGCTGAGGGGTATATTGCCGAAGAATGTTTAATTTTCTGTTCGATGTACTTGAGTGGCATTGAGACCCGATTCAACAGAGTGGAACGAAATTACGATAAGTGCAGGGAAAGATTAAAAGGAAGTTTGTCGGTGTTCTCTGAAAATTCACGTCTCATCGGAAAAGGGACATATAGCTTTCTAGATGATAAATCTTGGAAGCAGATGCATGCTTATGTTCTAAAGAACTGTGATGAAGTATCGACTTACATCAGGTACATCAATTTTACTATGATGATTGTGCTTTCTTAAATTATTATTCTCAAAGTTTATTTTTTTAGTGAGCATACGGATGAATTGAGAAAACAAGGCTGCCTACGCGTGGAAAAGGAACACGATGAGTCATTCGTTAAATGGTTGAGCAACGTGTAAGTACGTCTAATCAATGTTTATTAACTCGTAGCTTCATTGACCACTGATAAACTTATATCCTATTATAGATCTCATTGGCGACAAATGGAGAAATTCCACCAGATAATGAGGATCTGCGTTATCTAGCATATGGTCCTGACAAACGGGCAACTAACTACGAGGTGTGTGTGGTAAATGGATTACGTTTTCACACCAAACAGCGTGAGATGAATAAAAAACTCAAAATTCTGGTGTGGTGGTGAAAGTAGAGGATGATTCTGGAATTAGATATTATTATGGTGTCTTGACAGAGATTATTCAAGTTGATTACTTAGGAAATCATCAAGTGGTGTTGTTTAAGTGTGACTGGTATGAAGGTAAATCAGTCCAAAAAGACAAGTACAATTACACAAGCATCAATCTATCAAAGCCATGGAAGACCAATGAGCCATATGTACACTAGCATCTCAGGCGAAACAAGTTTTCTATGTTAATGATATGAAGTTGGGCAATGAATGGAAAGTAGTGATAGAGGCAGAAGCTCGAAGCGCGTGGGATGTACTTGAGAACAAAGATGATGAAATATAGTGACGAAATATAGTGACGAAATAAGTTGCGACTAAAAATTTTTATTTTTGTAGTGGTAGCCCCATCTTGTCCTGATGTTGTTCCACAACTGCCTAGGACAAGGGCTTCGTGAGCGGGTCTGCCACGTTTTCCGCGGTGGCGATTTTCTGCACGGCGACCATCCCGTCTTCAACGAACTCACGTAGTACCTGATATTTTCTCTCAACATGTTTGGACTTGCAATGAGATCGTGGTTCCTTTGCTTGCGCGACTGCACCGCTATTATCGCACCAAAGTGCAAGCAGTCTGTCCGCAACTGGTACCACAGTAAGTTCCTCCAATAACTTTTTCATCCACAGCTTCTTTAGCTGCCTCTGAGGCTGCTATGTATTCTGCCTCACACGTGGAATCGGCAGTTGTGCTTTGCTTGGAGCTTCTCCAAGACACTGCCCCACCGTTGAGCACGAATACAAAAGCTGAAGTAGATTTTCGATCATCCACGTCCGATTGGAAGTCCGAATCGGTGTAACCTTTTACTTCTAGTCCCACTCCTCCATAGACAAGCGTTAAGTCTTTAGTTCGTCTAAGGTACTTAAAGATATTCTTAACGGCAGTACAGTGTCCTTCCCCTGGGTTTGCCTGAAACCGACTAACTACGCTCACAGTGTAGGCAATGTCCGGTCGTGTACACAACATTGCGTACATCAGACTACGCACTGCAGACGCATAGGGTACTCCACTTATCCGTCGTCGGTCTTCCTCACTCTGAGGTGACATTGATTTGTTAGGGAGTGTGCCATCGGAATGCCATACGAGGACTAGGAATAGTATAGGGCGCACAATGATGTATAGGTCGATAGACAGTTTAATTGTATATACTGTCAAAATAAAGTAGTGAATATAATTTCCATTAAAATAAAGGCATTGTTATTTATTTATCGAATTTAAAGTCTGCTTGGCATCTGGCGGTGCGATAAATAAATAACACTCGAATGTTTGAGTTGGACATCTGATTCTCGTGGGGACGAGGGAGGAGACACCGGACGGTCCTTAATCTCAGCATTAAATAAAAAGTCCGTAAGTATAAGGATTCTAGGTGGGTGACTCGATATCCGAATATGACTTCATTGACGACCACATAGTATCGGTAGTGTCACCGATTACCTGAGAGGTTGTGGGTCGTGATGGAGATATCGGTGATCGGAGAGATCGCATATTCGGACCTTCGGCTCGTATTCGTCTCAATCACATGACTAGGATATTGTCAATGATTGAACGAATGACTATAGCAGCCTCAGACCGATAGGGTCACTGACGGATTTGCTTTCGCGATTTCGGTTTGTCGCTAGTTGGCTAGGTCCGCAAGTGTTCGGAAATGGGACACGGGCCAGCGACGAATCGCAACTGACTTTACGGAGCTGATTGCCGGGCTTTGACTGTTATCGGGATTCACTGCCTATATTCATATAGGTTAACTTCCTATGAGGTAATCGGAGAACAACGATTATAAAGCCTTCGGCCGAAGCTTAGAAAGCTCGCTCGTATTAGATACGGAGCGGAGTTTAAAATAATCGGTTGGGTCTCGATTATAACATAGAGTTAGGTCAGTGAGTTTGACATTTACATGGCTCTCACCTAACCGGGACGCAAGTGAAAGGCGTAAGAGGTATTTAAATGTATACACTGTAGTCGGTTCGCCCGAATTTCGATTAGTTCAAAATTCATTCCCAACTGAGATCTGTCCGGTACCGCGGGATTGGCAAGGCGAATACCGGGACTCGCGGATTCCTCCTGTGCCAGTTGAGATGGACCTAGAGAGTCGCACTTAAAAATGGTACTGAACTCGAACGAAAACGGCGGGCTTTTCTATAGAACCTAACGAATGAGATTCGTCGAGGTAGTGGCATAGTTGATACGAGGTGTCGACGATTCAGTTAAGTTCCGATGAAAATCACGGAAATAATTAGGACTTAAGATTGTCTTAAGTGCTTAATTAATTAACTAAGTGAGGCTCAATAGTAATTAAAATAATTAGATTGGATTTAATTATTTTACTACTTAAAATTGAGGGACTAAATTGAGAATTAGGAAACCTCATGGGCCAAAATGAAATATTTGCATGTTGACTTAGTCATAGTACGTGTGTACAATTTCTAGAATGCCATATCACTTGAGGTGACATATGACTCATTCTTTGAGTCATGACATGTGTCCCACAAACTCAAAATAAAAAAAAGAACATGCATAAAAGAGAAACTAACGTGGGATGCTGAGCTTTAAGCCAAAGTTGTCCTTGGTACATTACTCAACAAAAAGGCTCGAGAAATAGAGCAAAAAACGTGGTGAAGATTTGGAAATTCAGCAAGCCACATAGTTCAAGCCACGGGTTCGTTTGACGAAGCCCGACGCCCAAACCGAACTGCATCTAGCCATCAGGATCGGGGGTTCGATCAAGGACATACCGGCATGACAATCTAGCCCGGAGGCCCGGGAAACAGACGGGCGCAGCGACGTCCATCCGAGGTGAAATCACGTTCATCAACGGTATGTTTCGAACCCTATTGATTTGATTTTACGAAAAATACCAAACGATATCGGAATTATTCGAAAGACCCCTAGTTGCGATCATTGGGAAGTGTAGAATCAATCTGGAAAATTTGGTATTGATCTAAAATCATTTCGGTTGTCAAACTGTCAAAAGACGGCAGACTGCCGCTTTAGTCGAATTGATAATTTCGAAACATTGATTTGATTTTACAAAAAATTTCAAACGACATTAGAATGATTCGAAAGATCCCTCGTTGCGTTGGGAAGTGTAGAATCAATCTGCGAAATGTGGTATCGATTGGAAATCGTTTCGGTCGCCAAATAGTCGAAACACTGTCGGCTGCCGCTTTGTTCGAACTAGTTTGGAATGAAATTATTAATTCGGATAAATTTGTATTAAATTCGAATTTGAGAAGTTCAAATTAAACGTGGTCTCCTGAGGCTCAGAGCAGTATCTTGAGCCCTCGGGAGAAGCCGAAGGGCGCTGGGTCGAATTTATATGTTGAAAATCGAAAATTCGGCAGCCTACGCCGCTCGGTTCAAAATGCATTTCCGCTATCGCCACGTCGCACTGTTCGGGGGCCGGCATCGATTAATCGGGCCCACCAAAACATGATTTCAACAAATGGACCCCATGCGGCATAGGTAAGAACCTCTCTTAGAGTCATCCATTCTGAATTTCTTCAGGATTTTCTCTAAGTAAAGGGCCTGAGATAAGCCGATCGTTCTGTTTGCTCGATCCCTGAACAAGCGAATACCGAATACATACGTCGCTTCTCCCAAATCTTTCATGGAGAACTCAGTTGAAAGCCATGCTTTCACGGACGAGAGCATCCTGATGTCGTTTCCTATCAAAAGGATATCATTCATGTACAATACAAGGAACGACACCATACTCCCACTGCTCTTTCTGTAGACACATGGCTCATCTATGTTTTTCTCGAATCCGAAGTTCCGAACTGCTTCATCGAAACATAGGTTCCAGTTTGGACCGATTCAGTTTGCACACTTTGTGAGCATCTGCATGCGACTCAAAACCTTTTGGCTGCTCCATATAGATCTCCTCCTTGAGGAACCATTAAGGAACGTCGTTTTGACGTCCATCTGCAAAATCTCATAATCATAGTGCGCAGCTATTGCGAGCATTATGCGGATAGACTTGATCATGGCTACAGGCGAGAAAGTCTCCTCATAGTCGACTCCCTTCTTTGGTTATAGCCCTTGGCAACCAACCTGGCTTTGTATGTCTCAACTTTTCCGTCAGATCCAATCTTTCTCTTGTATATCCATTTACAACCGATTGGTCTAAAACCGCCCGGTAGGTCTACAAGAGTCCAGACTTTGTTAGAGTACATTGAGTCCATCTCAGAATGCATAGCCTCAACCCATCTCGTTGAGTCAACATCGGATATAGCATGATCGAAAGTAGCGGGATTTTCTCTTAGAAGTCCCATAGTCGCAACATAATCGTGTTCGACGTGTGACATGCCATACCGCTGTGGTTGGCGTGGCATCCTTTCAGATCGTCGCAAGACTGGTTCGTTCGGACCATCCGATTCTAAATTCTATAAGGGCGTTTCGGTCGATTGCTCCTCGAGAGTGACCTCTCGGCCAACGCCACAATCTCGAATGAACTTTCCTCGAGAAAGTGTGCGTGCAGGCCAACAACGATCCTTGTAAGCTGGGTAAACGACCAGTCCATATCTCATACGGAATGCCGTTAACAGACTTCGAGGGACACCGGTTTATGGTATACGCCGCTGTCAAAAGCGCGTGTCCCCACAATGATATCGGTAAATCTGTATAGCTTAACATAGAATGAACCATATCTAATAAAGTTCGGTTTCTATGTTCGGCCACGCCGTTCAACTGTGGCGTACCGGCGGAGTCATCTGTGATAATATACCATTCTCCTTCAAGAACTGGTCAAACTCGACACTCATGTACTCGCCTGCTCGATCCGATCGAATGGCTTTAATGAGTTTCGATGTTTGCTTTTCCACCAATGCCTTATACTCTTTGAACCTTTCAAGAGCATCAGCTTTATACCTCATCAGATACACGAGTCCGTAATGACTGTCGTCATCCGCGAAGGTAATAAAATAGTGGAAGTCACCTCGAGCCTTCACATTGAATGGCCCGCAAACGTCCGTGTGAATCAAACCAAGAATTTCCGTGGCTCTACTAAATGTCCCTGTGAAGGGTGATCGAGTCATTTCTCCTTGGAGGCACGACTCACAAGTCGGATAGGGATCTGATCCCAACGGTTTCAAAATCCCGTTTTTCTCTAACTCGTGGATCTTGCGTTCTCCAGTATGCGCTAATCGAAGATGCCACAGGTACCTCGCATTTATTCCTGACTTTCGTTTGTTTGTGACAGTATTCACAGATCGTCATTCGGGGTATTTAAATAGTACAAACCATTAAAAAGTGTCGCGTTGCCAACATTTTTGTTTCGATACATAATGTGGCATGTATTTTTATTAAAGTTAAATACATAACCATTCCTGCTCAGAACAGGAATGGAGATGATGTTCTTAAAACCCCTCGGAAGTACAAGACAATCGTACAAACGCAACACATGCCCAGATAACAAAGTAAGAGATCTCGATCCGACGTGGCTTGCCGAGTCTCTATCCCCGCTGCCCACTCTGACCTCGATCTTCCTGCGTGGACACACAAATGTGATTACTAGCTCACGAATCCAATATCCAGGAAGTAGAGTATACAGATGTAGAACAAACTGTTTCTAAAACATTAAGTTCCTTACCTGACGCAGTCTGCTCACCTTTGAGCTTCGGACAGTCCCGCTTCCAGTGGCCCAGCTCACCGCAGTGCAGACACCTATCCGTCGGCTTTACACCGGTCTGTTTTGATTTCCCAGAAGATTTTTTCTTCTTAGAAACCTTCCCTGTCGGCTTGAACTTGTTGCCCTTCTTCTTTTTGCCTTTCTGGGCTTCGAAGAGGTGGCGACAAGTGCAGTCTACTTCACCATTTCCATCTGGGCTTGCGCCGTTGCTAACTGATTCATCAGATTAGGAAGCATCAGCGTCATGCCGTTCAAATGATAGTTCACAATAAACGCATTGAAGGACGAAGGGAGAGACTGCAAGATGAGATCGTTTTGTAATTCCCGATCAAATAGGAAATTGAGAGTCTCCAATCTCTCGATGGTGATCATGTTCATAACATGTTCGCCGACGTTCTCACCCTCAGACATCCTCGATGGGAAGAGCTGCGATGAAGCCGCACAGCGAGCTGTCCTCGACGTCTCACTATAAAGCTCTTTCAGATGTTGAACCATCGCTCGAGCGTCAGCCATACCCTCATGGCTACGCTGCAGCGCGTTACTCATCTATCCGAGGACATGAGCCTTTACGAGCTGCTCGTCGCGTAGTCACTTGTCATAAGCGGCACGAGCCTGCTCGGCACGAGCATTACTTTTCTTAAGAAGCAAGCTCTCTCTTAACCCTCTTATGCATGTTATTTTTATTTCCATGCTTGTAGTAAAATCCCACTAAGGATGTTTATTATTTTTTATTTAACACTTGTCATGCTCTCAAAGTATGACTCATTTGCCACCTCAACCAATGTGGCACGAAATGGAATTGACACATGTCCAAGACCAAGTCAACATGCATACTTTCAATTAAGCCCAAGAGCTTTCTAAATTCTCAATTTAGTCCTTCAATTTTAAGTAATAAAATAATTAAATCCAATCTAATTATTTTAATTACAATCGAGCCTCATTTAGTTAATTAATTAAACACTTAAGACAATCCCAAGTCCTAATTATTCCCGTGACCATCACCGAAACTTAACTAAATCGTCGACACCTCGTATCAACTATGCAACTACCTCAACGAATCCCATTCGTTAGGTTCTATAGAAAAGCCCGCCGTGTTCGTTCAAGTTCATTACCATTTTTAAGCGCGACTCTCTAGGTCCGTCTCAACTGGCACAAGAGGAATCCCCGAGTCCCGGTATTCGCCTAGCCAATCCCGCGGTACCGAACAGGTCCTATTTGAGAACGAATTTTGTTCTAATCAAAATTCGGGCGAACCGACTACAGTTTACATTTAAATACCTCTTACGCCTTTCACTTGCGTCCCGGTTAGGTGAGAGCCATGTAAATGTCAAATTCACTGACCTAACTCTATGTTATAATCGAGACCCAACCGATTATTTTAAACTCCGCTCCGTATCTAATACGAGCGAGCTTTCTAAGCTTCGGCCGAAGGCTTTATAATCGTTGTTCTCCGATTACCTCATAGGACGTTAACCTATATGAATATAGGCAGTGAATCCCGATAGCAATCAAAGCCCGGCAATCACCTCCGTAAAGTCAGTTGCGTTTCGTCGTTGCCCGTGTCCCATTTCCGAACACTTGCGAGCCTAGCCAACTAGCGACAAACCGAAATCGCGAAAGCAAATCCGTCAATGACCCTATCGGTCTGAGGCTGCTATAGTCATTCGTTCAATCATTGACAACATCCTAGTCATGTGATTGAGACGAATACGAGTCGAATGTCCGAATACGGGATCTCTTCGATCACCGATATCTCAGGTAATCGGTGACACTTCCGATACTATGTTGTCGTCAATGGATAAGTCATATTCGGATATCTAGTCACCCACTTAGAATCCTTAGACTTACGGACTTTTATTTAATGGTGAGATTAAGGACCTTCTGGTGCCTCCTCCCTCGTCCCCACGAGAATCAGACGTCCAACTCAAACATTCGGTGTTATTTATTTATCGCACCGCCAGATGCCAAGCAGACTTTAAATTCAATAAATAAATAATAATGCCTTTATTATAATGAAAGTAATATTCAATACTTTATTTTTGACAGTATATACATTAAAACTGTCTATCGACCTATACATCATTGTGCGCCTTATACTTATTCCTAGTCCTCGTATGGCATTCCGAGGGCACACTCCCTAACAGCCTCCCACTTGCACTCGAATGCCATGTGCTGCACCTAATGCCAGCCACAATGGTATCGTAGCCCCATCATGTCCAGATGTTGCAGAGGCGAGTCTAGTCGAGTCGGGGACATCAAATCCACTATGAAACTATCAACGAGGTTTCCGAAACTCTTCTCGGAAGGATAGTGTCTTCGAGAAAAATAGTGGGAGTCAAGCGAAACGAAAAGTCCTTGTTTGCGCTTGATGAATGATAAGATAAACCTAATTAGATCTTTATTTTCTGCAGCTTTATGTTTCTTTCTATTTACTTCGATGACGAACATTATTACTATGCTGCTTGAGAGAAATTGTGTGGTGGAACCAAGCTAGTGGACTGACTCCGAACCCGAGGATAGTCCTAGGTATGGAAACCTTAACTTATGTCCTCGATTCCTCCGTACCGCAAGTCCCAGGGGCTGATGCGAGTGATGAAGATCGAGCTGCATATGCCAAGTGGCAGATTGACAAGCCGAAGGCCAAGGGCTATATACTTCTTTCCATGAGCAATGAGTTGCAGCGCACTCACTCGAAAATGGAAGTGGGCGTCATTTTGCTTCATTTGAAGGAGCATTTTGGCGAACATTGCAGGAGTGCTCGCTATTTCCTTTCGAAGCAATTGTATCATTACAAAATGGCTGAGGGTAGTGACGTCGGAGAGCATGTGCTCAGGAAGGTCGATTGGATCGAAAGACTCGAGGCACTAGACTTTATCATGGATAATGAGCTCCAGAATGATCTGATATTTCAGTCGGTCCCACCTTGCTTCAATTCGTTCATTATGAACTTTAATCTAAACAAGGCCGAGATAACGTTGACTGAGTTGATGAACCAGTTGTCGGCGATGCAAACTCAGATGAAGAAGGGGAAAGGAAAGAAAGTTGTTCTTGTCGCGAATGCTAAGACTCGGGGCCCGAGTAGAAAAAAAAAAGTCGGGCAAGCCTACTAAGCCCAAAGGACGAATCTCGAAAGGCAAGGCCAAGAAGAACGCTTTGAAAGGTGCCAAGCCGACGGACAAATGCTTTCACTACAATGAGATGACCATTGAAAGCGTGATTGCACAAAGCTAGCCGCCACAGGTAACGAACATTACGTTTTAGAAACTAATTGTTCTATGACAGTATATTCCGCTTCGTAGATCTTAGACTGTAACATCCCGTCCCATATCGGGTGTCACCGTAGCATAGGTCCCTACTGGGACCTCTGTGGGGTTGGGCTCACCACACTCCGACTGGTAGTCTGGCCCCACTGTATCACCACTTAACCTTCTAGCGTGCTTTGTCCTCACTCACGTGCACCCTGTGCAAACTTCCTAAAGGGTCACCCATCCCTAGATTGCCCCAAGTCAAGCACACTTAATTTCGGAGTTTCTAAAGATGGACTCCCGAAAAGGTAGGTCGACCTTGGTGATATGAGTATTACTATCAACTCTCTTATACGATTCTTAGCCTGACACACCCATACATTTGTCAGTCTTATGATCCCCCTCATTCCGGTGTCGGATCAGTTCGTTCATGTACCTCTTCGCCTAGAAGCCTGCAAGTAGCCGCTCCTTGTCTGTGCCCTCTCTAGCACCGGCGATCACTCCCCGCCCTCTTCGGCCCCGAGCGTCACATGCCCACCAGCTTCCGCCTGATTCGTCCCTGAACTAGCACCATACTGCGAGAGGTTGTGCTCTAATACCACCTGTAACATCCCGTCTCATGTCGGGGGTCACTGTAGCATCGGTTCCTACCGGGACCTCTGTGGGGTTGGGCCCACCACATTCAGACTGGTAGTCTGAACCCACTGTATCACCACTTAACCTTCCAGCGTGCTTTGTCCTCACTCACATGCACCTTGGGCAAACTTCCCAGGGGGTCACCCATCCCTAGATTGCCCCAAGTCAAGCACGCTTAACTTCGGAGTTTCTATAGATGGACTTCCGGAAGGTAGGTCGACCTTGGTGATACGAGTAGTACTATCAATTCTCTTATACGATTCTTAACCTGACACGCCCATACATTGTCAGTCCCAGGATCCCCTCTCATTCGGTTGTCAGATCAGTTCGTTCATGTACCCCTTCCCCTAGAAGCCTACCAGGAGCCGCTCCTTGTCCGTGCCTTCTCTGGCACCGGAGATCACTCCCCGTCCTCTTCGGCCCCGGGCGTCACATGAAACTTAAACAAGTTTCCAAATCTATTATTCGAAACAAAATTTTCAAGCTTTCCGTAAAACCAAGCACATTTTCGAACTGTAGTTGCATGACATGAAATAAGGTTTTCGAAAATTCAGAAATGTATAAATTAGCAATTTTCAAAACGTCGTTTTCGTAAGCGCAAGGAACTTTCGAACTATTTGGCATTTTGGAGCTTTGGTATTTTTCGAATTATGTTATTTTCGAAAACTAGGAATTTTGAAACTAGTTTAATCTTATTTTCGAAGTTATATGTATTTGAAGCTAAGTGAGAAATTTGAACCCCACGTGTCCCGATAGGGACCGATACTACAATGACACTCGGTATGGGACGGGATTACATAGACTCGGGAGCTAGTGCTCACATCTGTGTTTCGAACCAGGGTCTGGAACGAAGTAGGAAGCTGGTAGACCGAGAGATCATGATCAACGTAGGAAGAGGACATAGTGTACCGGCGAGCTACATTGGATCAAAAACTCTCGTTTTATCTACTAGACAAGTTTACTGCTTTCCGATTGTTTAGTTTTGCCAAAGGGGCTTAAGAATATTGTTTATATTCCCGTTTTGAGCGGGAACGGTTACGAGTTCTGTATTAGTAATAATATATGCAATATTTATTTTGGAAATAATGCGTCGGAAGTGAAAGTTTACTGAATGGATTTTGTTATCTAAGTGTCGAAGATAAAACAAAAACTGTGAATACAATCACCAACAAATAAAAATTGGCGTCGAACTCGAGACTGTTGTGACTTGTGGCATCTTCGTCTCGGTCATGCTGGAGAACAGAAGATTCTCGAGTTGGAGAAAACCGGCATTATAAAGCCGCTTGGGTCTATCCCTATCCTACTTGTGAATCTTGTATCCTTAGAAAGATGACCAAGTCGCCCTTCACAGGGAATTTCACAATAGCCGCAGAACTTCTCAATTTGATCCACATGGATGTTTACGGACCGTTCGGGGTAGCGGCTCGCGGTAACTTTCATTATTTCGTTACCTTCACTGATGATCACTCTCGCTTCGGCAAGGTGTATCTCATGAAGCACAAGTCTGATACTTTTGAATGGTTGAAAGAGTACAAGCCTTTGGCCTCGGAGAGTACAAGTCTGATACTTTTGAATGGAACAAAGCGTAGTCAGTCAGTTTCAGGCTGACCCTGGCAAGGAACATTGGACAGCAGTCAAGACTATCCTCAAGTACCTCAGACGGACTAAGGATATGATGCTGGCCAATGGTAATGGACAATTGGAAGTGCAAAGGTATACGTATTCGGATTTCCAGTCTGACGTGGACGACCGAAAATCCACTTTGGGGTTCGTCTTTAACCTCAATGGTGGAGCAGTGTCTTGGAAAAGTTCCAAACAAAGCACTACTGCAGATTCCACCTACGAAGCAGAGTATATAACGGCCTCAGAGGTAGCTAAGGAAAGTGTTTAGATGAGAAAGTTCTTGGAAAAACTTGGTGTCGTTTCTGTAACAGATAGGCCATTGTCATTGTGGTGTGACAATACTAGCGTTATTGCTCAGACGAAGGAATCGAGATCTGACAGCATGTCCAAACTTATAGAAAGAAACCACGTGTTCTGTGGATTCTGAGAAAGGCTACATAGCGTGCAGAATATCGCGACTGCGGAAAACGTGACCCACCCGTTCACCAAGCCTCTATCACAGGCAGTGCTGGCTAGACATCTCGAAAAGATGGGTATTAGATACTGCAGCGCATGGCGTTGAGTGCAAGCAGGAGATTGTTAGGAATATGCCCTGGAATGCTATACGAGGATAAGATTGTATAGTGCATTAGATTATTTATCATTCGTTCTTTTGTGTAATAAGACATTTTAGTGGGTGTAAATGAAAGGCATAGTTCGTTTATTGGATATAAGAGTTCGTTACTTAGCATCCGGTAAAGCAATAAATAAACAAATCATGTGTCGAGTTGAGTCACTGTTCTCAATGGGCACGAGAGAGGAAGGCACCAATGGACTCTTAACCTCGAACATTAAAAGTCCGTAAGCCTGAGGTTCCAGTTGGGTGCTGGATAACCGATCACGGCTTATTTGTCGACGACCTATCATGTGTCGATATCCCGCTTGGAAGCGGAGGTCGTGACTTGTGATACGAATCGAATCAAGGGATTGAATCATTTCATGGACACTGGCTCACGGGTCGTACGGTCGAACATGGCTTATTAGTCAAGGAGTGTCAATGACCGACGACAACACTATAGTAGTCTACGTGAACCTTAGACCGAAAAGGGCTCTGACGGAGTTGACTTAGAAGTCTCAACTGGCACTGGTTCCCCTCGACCCGATTTGCTGTTGCATGGGTCAGCGGGCCAGATGCGGTCTTGATAACGATTTGTGATTGTCGGGCTTAGACCGTCGAGTACGGATTCACAGTCTCGCAAGTAATGGAGATAAGTGTCCTATGAGGATGGCGACGAAAAATCTTGGCCAAGGTATTCAACTAACTCATGTTAGACATGGAGGGTAGTTTGGTAATTTGCCTCGTCTCCATTTATCATAGAATCGAGTTTAGTGAGTTTGACATAGACCATGGCTCTCAGTCGAATGGGACACAGCGGAAGGGTATATGTAGCACTATTATCTATAGTGAGGTTCTGGAATAAAGACTGGGATGAAATTCGCACTCAAATCGGGTTACGGATCGGTACTACGGGATTGGCTAGATAACTACCGGACTCATGGATTCCTCCCTTGCCGATTGAGTCGAACCAAGTGTGTCGCGCTTAAAAAGAGTCATCAAAGTGTACTGATAAGGAGAGAGAGTATTTTGGGCCTTAACGGTCCTTGGGCCGTTGGGCCACGCGTTAATGGGCCTCGAGCCATTTATTGGATCGAAGTTGGACTTCTTATGAAACTAACTTTAATACTTGGGCTTGACCAAGTACTTAATGGGCTTGAGGATAAAATTTGATTTCACCTTAAGCTAATTTCGAAATATGCCTTTGAGGGTATTTTCGGAATTTGCATATTTGATACAAATATGGAATAAAATATTGGGGTAACTTCAATTAAATCCCCTTAACCCCATTTTCTTACACCTAACTCCCCATTCCATATCATTTCTTAACAAACTCCCTAAATCAAAACAATCTTACACGAATGTATGGGTGTTCGTGGTACCATTCGGTGAGCTAGTGTAGTACCATACGTAGGTTACTTGTAGTATGTTTTCCGTACCATGTGCTGAGTTGCGATAGTTAAGCACATGGTATGGAAAAGATACTACAAGTAACCTACGTATGGTACTACACTAGCTCATCGAATGGTACCACGGTATGGTACCATGAATATCTATACATTGGTACTACAAGAATACGTATATTGGTAGTACAAGTTTTGGGTAGGGGGTCCGTGGGTGTAGACAGATTTTTTGGTATACATTGGTACTACAAGAATACGTATATTGGCACTACAAGTTTTGGGTAGGGGGTCCGTGGGTGTTGACAGGTTTTTTGGTAATATTGTTGTTTTTATAAGGCTAAAATCGTCCATTAGGTAGCTATGTGATATAAAAGATTGAAATTGGGAGTTTGATGATAAATGAAAGGGAAGGGGGGAGTTAGTTGATTAATAGTTGGAGAGTAGGGAGTTATGTGTAGATTTCTCTAAAATATTTGGAATATTATTTATTGAAATTTCGAAATTATTATAGGATTAAGTTTTGAATTTTTTACCATATTTAAATATATTTAGTTGGACTTGGTATTCAAGTTGGTTCTCTAATAATAGCAAGTTTCCTTAAGTTTGGATTTGGAATTCAAACAAGAGTAAGATTTGACAAAAATCTCTCACACTTTGGGACTTAGCAATCGAAATCTAAGCCTTTAAATAGGCTAAATTTCGTGCTCCATAAGAGGAAAAAGAAGTGATATTCAAAATCAACAAAAGGCACAAAAACAAACACCGAATGCACACACTTCTCTCCCACGCGACGGCTCTGTTATCTCTTGCCATCTTTAGAGAACTGATTCCGTGGTACACTGCAAGGTCGGCGTGACGATCTAGTGCCATCCACCACCATCGACGAGTCTTGAAGAAAAGGACGAGGAGCTGCCACTCGCTTCAACTGATAATTCTCTACGGGATTGACCCATCGTATTACGTGTCTATGTGTTACTATTCTGATCCGAGCAGCGATGGCAATTGGAGAACCCGAAAATTTTTGTTCCGCACCGTATCCGGGGACGTGGCGTCTCTGGGAGACACCGGGTAACCCAACAGCTTCCTCATCATTACCAGGGTCATCCAGATTTTGAATTTCCAGTTGATTGCTAAGCCGGTTGATGTTCCGTGTGGTGTGATTCTCATACTGGAATTCCTCAATTGTGGAGACTCTTCTATACTGAGACTTTTGCAGTTGAACACCCGGTATGCTCTACTTTTTCAAACATTCTGAAATAACTGATGGAAGTGATAGTTCCAGTCCAGATCTCGTAGGGTGTTTTCCATCACTCTTACTAATCATTGACCGGTTCTGTGTGTAGGAGGCGGTATTGATTGCTTCTGCCCAAAATTTCTGAGATATCTGCATCTGCTAGCATAGTTTTGGCTACTTCTTTGAGCGTCTGGTTTCTTCTCTCAGCTACTCCTTTTTGCTGGGGTGTTCTGGCAGCAGATAACTCATTGCGTAAACATGGTCCTCAAGATATGATGTTAGCATTAAATTGAGGAATTCAGTTACTCGATCACTCCTAAATGTCTTAATTTTAGCATTCTTTTCATTTTCTACTCTGTTAGAGTTTCGTTAGTTCATTCTAGGTTAGATTTATTGTCTTTAGACTTATAGCCCAAGCAAATCTAGAGTCATCATTTATAATTATTAGTTTATCCCTAGTTCCCCCTAAGCTAGTTACCGAAACTGGTCCAAATAGATCCATATGGAAAAGACCCAAACATTTGTTTGTCAGGACGTTTCTTTTACTTTTAAAGGTTGATGTAATCTGTTTACCTAGTTGGCATGCTTAACAGATTTTATCTTTAACATATGTTAATTTCGGTAGACCCTTAACTAAGTTAATCCTACTTAATATTGAAATATTTTTAAAATTCAGATGGTTCTATCTTTTGTGCAATAGCCAACCCTTGGACTCACCGGCCAAACACAGTGGAGTATAAGCAGTTTGCTCATTCCAGTTTATAGTGTAGGTGCCATCGGTTCTTCGTCTGGTTAGTATAGCTTTTCCGCCCTTGTTTTTAACATTTATCATGCTTGAAACTGACTTCGCACCCGCTATCACTTAGTTGGCTATCACTTATTAGATTGTAGTGAAGGTTTCTAAGTATACATTTCTAAGGGTTAAATTACCATAGATAATCTTACCCTTGCCTATAGTTTCACCTTTGCCGTTATCTCCAAAGGTGATGGTCATCTTGGCACAAGGTTTAATGCCCGCGAGAAGTCTTCTTTCTCCGGTCATGTGCCGACAGCATCCACTGTCTAGAAACCAGCTGGACTGGTTGAGTTCCTGCAAGGGCAAACAGAGTCTTTGGTACCCATGTAGACTTGGGTCCGGTTGGAGATTAGATTTTTCGGTATCCAGACTTGGTTACCCTAACGTGTCAGTAACAGAGTCAATAAAATATCTACATTTATTTTTATTTCTATTTTGAGATCCATATCTAGGTTTTCTGTATCTTTGAGGCTCCGGTCTCGTATTATGAACATTCCCCCTTGATTGTTGAGGTCTTTCCCTTCTTTGTGGAATGTTGTTCATGATATTAGTATTCCCCCTTACCGTCTGAGGTAATGTGTTTTTATGTGTAATTGAGGATTTGAAATTATTTACATATCCCAGTCCAGTCCTCTTAGAGCTGTTTATAGAAGGTGTTGGATCTGGATTATAATCAGAGGGACGAACTAAATTAATTACCTCTGAGACAGTCGGTTGATAAGATGTCGACGCCTCGGCAGTGTTTGTTTGTTCTCTGTACCCGAGACCTGTCCGGTCATTAGTGTCCATCATTGTTCCTTGAAGGCAGTGAAGCGTCTTAGATGATTTTGTCCAGGAATAGACTACTGTAGACAACTTCTGATTCTCCGAGTTCTTCAGCTCGGTGGTTCTCTTAACCTGTTGTGTTCTTCTTTTAGATGGGTAATTCTCTCAATCAGGGATCCAGTATCTTCCTGTACCGATGCCTTTCCTTTTCCAGCTACCTTCAGCTTTTTGTTTAACTTCCAGTATTCATTAGCCATGTTCTGGAGAGCATCTAATACCTCCTCATAGCTGAATTTATCTTCTGGGTTTGATTGATCTGCCACCAGGCAGGCGAGTTCTTTCTCACTTTCACATTCGCTCAATTCTTCATCAGAACTGGATTCTTCTGAATCTGTGTCATCCCATCTGCGGGTATTCTTTTTAGCTACTAGAGCACGTGATTTTCTTTTGCTTTTGAACCGGTTTGCCTCCTTTGTTCTTTCCTTCTCTTTAGGGCAGTCAGCGATGTTATGTCCGATCCTGCCATAGTGAAAGCATGTGTTAGAGTCTTCATTTTTTTCACCCTACTTACCTCGTGGTGTTTTATTCGTAGTTCTTTTCATGAACTTTTCGAATTTTCTGATAGTTTCTTCGCTCTTTTCATCGTCAGTTTTGGAGGGTTCTGCTGCTGCCAGTGCTTTCACTGGTTGAACCGGTATCACCTTCTCCAGTCTTGTCTGGAGCTCGAACTCGTAGGCTTCTAAATTTTTCTTTGTTTGATCACCTCCTTCGCAGATTTGGCATAGCTTGGTCCATACTTCTTTTGCGGTATTACACGTCATCACCTGCCTAAATATTTCCATGTCTAGTGTTTTGAACACGGTGTCTTTGGCGACGTAGTCGAGATTCGCCTTTCGTCTTTCTAAGGTCAACAGCTCGTGTCTTTCCTTAGGAACTTCTTGCGGTTCATTAGGATGTGCAGCATGTCGTACGTTTACTTTGTTGAACACGAGCGATCCTGTATTTATCACATCAATCATCTCATCATCTTGCGCGAAGAGATTAGTCATTAACCTTATCTTCAATTCAAAGAAGTTTTCCCTGCTAAACATAGGAAGCTTGTTTGATGATGTCATGGTTAGTGAATGAAATATCAAGTAACCCGCTCTGATACCACTTGTTAGGATCGGTTATGTGTTTAGAGGGGGTGAATAAACACTGATCTCTTTTTCAGTACTTAATCAGTTAGGTTAGATACATGTGCTTGATACTTTACTGAATGTGACTTGTGCGGAAATGGACCGGTCGGTTTTGAACCAACACCTAATTGAAAATGTGATAATGTGTGAGTGCGAAGGAACACCAGTTTGTTTCGGAAGTTCGGAGTTAACTCTCATACGTCTCCCCTTCTTCCTCAAGAGGATGGTTCACTAGATCTTCAGTTATACAATATATAGTACAACCTACCCAGCTGAACACAGCTTAATCTAATGAATCACCTAAACAGTCGTTTATAACAATCCACCTACATTCAAGAGCTTGTTAAAGTCCCTTGAGAACAACTCACTTACTAACCGAGCCTGGTCTGCGTATAGTGAGGACAACACCTAAATGACTTGCTTAATCACTTGAGAGCTTAACACTTCTGCACTCGTCTTTCGCTTAAAGTTGGTGAAGTGATGTCTTAATCATGCCTCTCTTCTTTTTATAGTTGGGCTTGATGTAGGAGCTGTTGTGAGATAGCTCCTTGTACCGGACAGTGCATTAAATGCTCTTTACCCGAAATGTGTAATGTCCAATCTTCATTGCAGTTCAGGTTATGCCATTTGCTTTATTCCTCTTTGAGCTTGGCTTGACTTCAACTTGGCTCTTCATTTCAGCCTTTCATTAAATGTATGTCAGAAGTCTTCAACTTGCTGCGCCTTGAATAATTTTGAATCTTTGACCACGTGGCACATCTGGTATCTGTTATCTGGTCTTCGATGATCTTCCAGTTGCTGTCTTCATCTGGTTGCTGGTTGCACTTATTGAACTGCTTTCTGTCCGGTTTAACCTATGTCTAATCGGTATACTCAGTTGACTTTTGGTTCAATCACCAAAACTGTTCAATCTGAATTCTTCAAATTCACGATTCTTACACCTTCAGTGTGTGCGATTTACACACAGTAGCGGGATTACACCTTCAGTGTGTGCGATTTACACACAGTTGTGGGTTTTTCAAAATTTGGTGTTTCTCAATGCGGTTTCATCGTCCGATCGCCGTTGTTTCCGGCCACATCTTCATGGTGTAGGCTGGCCAGTGTGTCGGAATCAAGGGGAAGGGATTATTGCTGCGACTTTTGCGATCTACTTAGCGTTTCGCTGTTAGAAGAATCTGATGGCGTCCTCATCTGATGGATCGAGAGCGGCGCTTACTGCGACGAACATGGATGTGCGAGTGCCGTTGCCGATGGAGGATAGGGTAGGAAACGGATCTGAATTGGAGGAGGCGAATTTGATGCCTGGTAACGGCGATAGTGAGGAAATCGCTACCACTCATCCGAAGGCCGGGGATTCAGAGGGCTGCCACGCGAAGCTCCCTGCTATGCCAGATCTGGAGGAGCTGTGTGCGGCATACCCGCAATTCGCGATGTGCTTTTACGGGGAACGATTCCGTCAATTGATGGATCGGATACAAGGCCCCAAGGTGGCGACTGCTGGGTTATTGGGCCGCGGTGCTGGACCGCCGATCTCAGCCGTGGCTGAGGTTAGATCTGCTCGGGATGGGGGACGGACTGTTTCTAGGGTTTCTCGATGTTCACCTACACGTCATGAGGGAGGTGTTGTGCCGATCCGTGGAATCCTCCGTCATAACCCACGCCCAAGGCAATGGGGTCAGCCGGATACACCTCCACCAGTGCGGCGGCTGACGGTGAGGAGGTGCGTCGACATGGGATCTGCTGAAGACGACGAACAAGTGGACGCTGAAATTGATATTGATGATCGGGGGAACGTCGCTGAGGCGGCGACTGATGAGAGTGCGCCCAGGGCTGCGCAGTGGGTCCGTACATGGGGCAAAAGGACCAGGCCACGGCTTTGCTGGCATCGCCGAAGGTGGGAACGGGAGGGGGCCTGATGGATCATGGTGAGCTCCCTAATGAAGAAACGCGCCATGGCGTCTTCTCCCGCCTAGGTCCGTTGCGACAACATGCAAACGATTCGACAATTCCATCGTCCTATGCGGCGGTGATTGCGGGGTCTAAAGCTACAGTTGACAGTGGTTCTCGAACTGGAGCTAAGGGTATTAAACTGGGATATACGCCGCCATCTATTGTCGATGGGGTGGGAGAGGCTCGGCCAACAAGAGAAGTGGCGCGCCGGGGAATAAATCGATGGGTACATACTTTGGTGGGATATTTCTTGGGAAAAAAGCCATATTTCCCCTTTATCGAGCGCTACCTACGGTCCATATGGCGCGGATTAGCGGAAGTTCGTTCAACCTTAAATGGCTTCTTTATGTTCCGCTTTGAATCTGAGATGGCGATGACGGAGGTCTTGGAGGGAGGGCCTTGGTTGATGTACGGGCAACCCTTACTCTTGGAGACTTGGAAGCCCAGAATGTCTTTTGAACGAAAAGAGATAGTCGAGATACCGTTGTGGGTGAAACTTTGGAATGTCCCGTGTGAACTATGGACGCAAGAAGGACTAGGGGTAGTTGCGAGTGTGGTTGGTCGTCCAGTATGTGCGGACGGCGTTACAACAAGAGGGCATAGGATTACTACGCACGCATATGTATTATGAAGACACTATCAGATCCTTTTGTTGAAGCATTCAATGTTAGAATGCCATCTGACGATGGTGGTGATGATGAGCTTATTCCCATCCGCGTCGAGTACGAATGGAGACCCACCAAGTGTACGACGTTCATCGTGGAGTCATGGGGAGGCGCGCTATCCAAAACGCCCGCAAACAGTTGAGAGGACTAAGGCTACGCCGCGCCATGAGCACTCGCGCGCTGTTGGGGAACTGCTATCACAGGAGAACCGATCAAGGCCGAACAGACAACGAAACATGCCGATGGGGCACCAGCCTTGCAACAAACAGGTTGAACGGAGGGAGCGTGGCCTTAAGAGGTTGCAAGGGCGACCACATGAGGAGTGGCATCAGGTAGGGGCGAAGGGAAAGGCAGTCATGGTGACTAGACCTGGTAAGGATTCCCGGCCGGAAGGTATGCGAGTGGAGAAGTCTTGGGGAGACGAGTCGATCGCGGCATACACTAGAGGCGCCACGGATGGCGAGCTGCTCGGCTGGAGTCGGAGAATGACCATAATCGCTTTGCGATATTGTGTGACATGACGGATGCGACGGACAATCTACTACCTCAATTGGGCCCTAAAGACAACGCAGCCCATGATAGGCTTCATTCATAGCGCTGGCTGCGTCGAATGTACATGGTCTTAACAAGCAAAACCACAGGAGGGCGGTGGGGGATCTGATAGCGAAGGAGCAGTTGTGTATGATAGGGCTTTTGGAAATACGGGTGGCTGTGTCTAATGCAGGGTTTATATTGAACGGCATTAGACCACAATGGCGTTGGTTTTTTTATTATGATGAGGGTCCATCGACGCGGATTTGGCTAGGGTGGGACCCATCGATAGTCACAGTGGATATACTTGAGATCTCCACTCAGGCTGTTCATTGTCGTGTGATATCGCTGGAGAAGGGACAGGTGCTGTTTGTCTCAGTTGTGTATGGGAAGTCCAGGAGGGAGGAGCGGCTTCCTTTGTGGGAAGAATTGATGGTTATGTCCCGGGCACGGGTGGCGGATGCATGGATGGTCCTGGGGGACTTCAATGCTATATTGCACACGAGTGAGGGACGTGGGGGAGCTCCAACTAGGCAGGATATGGAGGAGTTTCAATCTTCTCTAGTAGGGGCGGATCTTGCCATGATACCTACGACGGGCCAGGTTTTCACGTGGTACAATCAGCAAAGGAATGGCGCAGGAATTTGGAGGAGACTCGATCGCATGGTGGCCAACCCACAGTGGTTTGCACGCTATCCTGATTCTGTCTGTAGAGGTGGGTTGCCATCGACGTCAGATGACTCGCCCATTATTTTGGGCGCAGTTACGCCGCGATGCTGTAAGGGGACGTTTCGCTTTGAGAATTTCTTGACAAAGGATGACGCCTTTTTGGAGCAAGTGCAGCGCATTTGGAGTATGCCGCTTCATGGGTTTCCCATGTACATTGTGGTAAAACGGATGAAGATGTTGAAACCGATTTTTCAACAGATGAGGAGGGCTAAAGGAGATTTAGCTAAAAATGTCGTCGAAGCGAAATGATTCCTTGAGCTTGCACAGGAATTCTCATCATGCTTTCCACAAGAGGGTCTCTTCTACGATCTAGAGAGGTTGTGCCGTGCGCTGTATGCTAAGGCAGTAGATGTGGAACACACGGCACTGTCGCAACGGGCAAAGCTTGCTTGGTTGAAGGATGGGGACCAATGTTCGTCGTATTTCTTTTGTAGGGTGGCCATGCGGCGGGCTACTAATCGAATTGTTGCTTTGGAAGATGCTACGGTGGCCTTGTTGGAAGAACCGCTCCAAGTTGAGGGGGAGCTGGTTGGTTTCTACCAGGACCTCTTAGGTCACACTGTCCACTCGAGTCCAATAGCAGTGGCAGACGTCCAAGGGGCTGTTACTCACACTCTTTCCCCAGCGTCAGCACAAGCTATGATATGCTCAGTGGAATGGAGGGAGGTGCGTGAGGCACTGTTTTCTATGGGGGATGAGAAGGCGCCTGGACCGAATGGGTATACAGCTGCCTTTTTCAAGGCGGGCTGGGGTACAGTGGGAGAGGAGGTGGTGCGGGCTGTACAGAACTTCTTTACGACGGGCAAACTTCTGAAGGGCCTTAATAGTACCCTTATCACGTTGATTCCCAAGACTGAGACGCCGCGTCGAGCAACCGATTTTAGGCCTATCTCATGCTGTAATGTGCTGTACAAGGTTATCTCCAAGATTTTGGCGAACAGACTAAAGCCGTTTCTGCCAGGGTTGGTGCATGGGACACAGACGGCGTTTATACCTGGTCAGCGCATCAGCGACAATATCCTATTGGCACAGGAATTGTGTCTTGGTTATAAGTCGAAGGAAAGGCCGCCACGAGCCATGTTCAAGATTGACCTTGCTAAGGCTTATGATAAGGTGGAGTGGACATTCTTATTGGCCGTTTTGGAGGCAATGGGATTTCATCCAACCTTCATGGGATTTCATGGCCAGGTGGTCGGTTTCTTTGAGGGGAAGTGGGGACTTCGACAGGGAGATCCCATATCTCCCTACCTGTTTACTCTGATTATGGAGGTGTTGCATGGGATGATCTCCTTATCTGTTTCTGAGGAACCAAGATTTACTTATCATTGGAGATGTGAGTTGATACGCTTGGCCTCTCTGGCGTTCGCGGATGATCTTCTGCTCTTCAATCATGCGGATGTAGTGTCGATAGGGGTGCTAAAGGATGCTCTTGGGCGCTTTGCGGCTCTATCAGGGTTATTTCCAAACCCGGACAAGAGCGAGATGTACTTGTCACGTCGGGCAGAAGGGCTGACATCACATATTCAGGCACTGATGGGGTATCGAGTGGGACAGCTTCCAGTCCGCTACCTGGGGGTACCGTTGATTACAACACGTCTGTCGATTGCTGATTGTGCACCTTTACTACATCGAGTTGACCGCCGCATAGGGTCTTGGCTTAATAGATCACTGTCGTACGTCGGCCGACTCCAGCTGATTAAGTTGGTGCTGCAGGCACTAACATGCATACTGGTCGGGGGTTTTCCTCTTGCCTAAAGGTGTTGTTAGAGCTTTGGAGACACGTTTTCGGAAGTTCCTATGGGGGGATCGATGGCAAAGGTAGCGTGGGAGGTACTTTGTCTCCCTGTGTCTGAGGGGGGAATGGGCATTCGCTCTATTGAGGTTGACAACAAGGCACTTCTCATGAAGCAACTATGGAGTGTGCTCACAAGATGCCCTGACTCGATTTGGGTGGGTGGCTTTACAGAACGCGCCTATATTCTCGATCTGTGTGGGATCTCTCGATCTCACCAAATGATGCGTGGAGTTGGCGGAAGCTGATGCAACTGAGACCAGTGGTACGTTCGCACATTGCATTTAGGGTTGCTGATGGCTCGACTATATGGCTTTGGAAGGACCCTTGGCTGTTGCATATACCATTACTAGAGAGATTCCCTCGAGGACCTATTGCAATGGGTCTACCTGTTGATTCTCGCCTGAGTACGGTTATTAGTGACCAGGGATGGAACTGGCCAGGTCAGGGTCGGTTGAATATATTGAGATCAGTCGCCTTCTTCCTCAGCTGATTCGAGGATAGCAGGATGGAATGATTTGGACACGCTCATCGACGGGTATCATGACGACTACAACGTCGAGGGATGCGCTTCGGTTTAGGAGGGAACCCACCTGTTTGTCTACACTTTTTGGAGGGCCTTTGAAGATCCCACGCCATGAGTTCATCCTATGGCTAGGCATACAGGACCGCTTGTCGACTAGAGACAAGCCTTGGGTAGCTCAGAGGGC
This sequence comes from Craterostigma plantagineum, assembly GCA_027422505.1. Classification (NCBI taxonomy): domain Eukaryota; kingdom Viridiplantae; phylum Streptophyta; class Magnoliopsida; order Lamiales; family Linderniaceae; genus Craterostigma; species Craterostigma plantagineum. The sequence goes on from JAPQWV010000999.1 coordinate 79,197, forward strand.
GGGAACGCTAGCGTGCGTGCTCTGTGATGAATTGCATGTGGAGACTGCCCAACACCTTTTCTTTGATTGTACGTATTCCCGCCATTGCCAGCGACTGCTGAAGAGACGTATTCGGTGGGCATGGCCAATCGGGAGTGGAGGACGGGAATTAGGTGGGCGGCGACTAAATGGCATGGGAGACATCTTCTTCACGCAGCTTATAGGCATGTACTAGCTTCGTTTGTATACCACATTTGGCAGGCTCAGAACAAACGTTGGAAGGAGGGGATCGTCACAACACCATAGCGACTTGTTGGATGTGTGCTTGCTTTGGTCACCATGCGGATCAGTGGTACGTCCACTAAGTATGCCTTCCAGCAATTGGGGATATGGCGACTTTGGAGGGTGGCATGGTAGTTGATTGAGCTGCTTTTTCTTTTTTCTGATCCCAGTAGCATGTTACTGGTTGACTGTGCGGAGTTATTCTCCCACTCATCATGTACTTTTCCGCCATAAATATATATACAAGGGACCTTACACCAAAAAAAAAACAGAACAATGATCTAGATGCTATGGACATTCATTTCCTACATGATAACCTCTCTCAATACTGCCAGTATGCCAAAGAGATCAAGAACGAAGGAAAGACAAATGTCAACATGGAACCCATTGCACTCGTGACCTCTAAATCAAGCCACAGAAGCTCAAAAACTTCTCAAGGAAAGCAGGCCATACAATCTGACACATCAGACAATGTTGAATCAGACCAAGAATCTGAGGATGAACTTGAAGCAATCAGAAAGAAACTAGACATGATCTCGGAGACAGTCAATAAGATGAGTGCCAAGAAATCATCATCTTCCTTCAACAAACAACAAACCTCTGACGATAGAACAAACGTTCGTTGATTCCGAAGAACCCGACAAAGAGAGCCGAAGCTTCAAAGAAGTGCTTCAACTGTAGTAAACCGGGTCACTTTGCTTTAGAATGCTTCCGACCTTAGAAGAAAAAAAGCGAATACTACTAGAAGAAGTTTTAGCTTTCCCAACACAAGGATGCGAGAATTGTCCTTGTTGCTGAGGAAGAGAAATGGCTAGAGGACACGTCTGACGAGGAGGATAATGAAGTGGCCTTCATGGTGAAAAGCGATGACTATGATTCCGATGAGGAAGAACCAAGCATCGGCTCGGACAGGACGGATGACTCTTCATTCGGCCTGGAGGTATACTCCCCAACAATGCATGACATCATTACACTAGAACGTAGGATTAACGAACTACTCCGACCGAAGTCCGAAGTTTTCTAGGACTTGCGGGATATTACCGTAAGTTCATAGCTGACTTCTCTAGCATTGCCTCGACTCTGACAAACTTGACCAGAAAGAATGTACCCTTCCAGTGGACAGACGCATGTGAGCAGAATTTTCAAGAACTAAAGAAACGACTTACCACAGCTCCTGTTCTAACTATACCCTCGGGAACTGGAGGATTCTCAGTCTATAGTGATGCCTCGAAAAACGGACTGGGATGCGTGCTGATGCAAAATGGGAAGGTGATCACTTATGCTTCACGGCAACTAAAAGAATACGAAAAGAACTACCCAACCCACGACTTAGAACTTGCAGCAGTCGTCTTCGCCTTGAAGATTTGGAGACACTACCTTTACGGAGAACGGTGCGAAATCTTTACAGACCATAAGAGTCTGAAATATTTCTTCACCCAGAAAGAGCTGAATATGAGACAAAGACGATGGCTAGAGCTCGTAAAAGACTACGACTGCGTTATCAATTATCATCCGGGCAAAGCAAACGTAGTCGCAGACGCGCTTAGTCGAAAGGCGATGAGTACGGAGTTGCACAGGATTGGAGTGGAAATAGTCAATTTAGGTGAACTCGAAACGCGACTAGCAACGCTGACCTTCAGCCGACGTTGCTAGAACGAATTCAAAAAGCCCAAGAAGAGGATGAATTCTACCTAAAGGCGAAGGATACACTACCCGAAGACTTCGAAATCCGGACAGACGGAACCTTGTTATACAAGAATCGGCTATACGTGCCCAATGACGAGGAGTTACGACGAACGATAATGACAGAAGCGCACGCAACAACGTACTCAGTACACCCGGGCGCGACAAAGATGTACCAAGATTTGCGAATCATATATTGGTGGCCGGGAATGAAGAAGGATATCGCAACATTCGTAAGTAGAGGTATGACGTGCCAGCTGATCAAAGCGGAACACCAGCGACCATCTGGAACTCTGCAGCCTTTACCGATTCCTGAATGGAAATAGGACCATATCACGATGGACTTCGTCGTTGGTTTCCCTAAAACGACGAAAGGCCATGACGCTATCTGGGTGGTGGTAGACCGCCTGACGAAATCAGCTCATTTCCTTCCTATCAACTCTACTTACTCCATGGAACGCTACGCTGAATTGTATATTCAGGAAATTGTTCGACTCCATGGAATTCCAATTTCTATCGTCTCGGATAGAGACTCGAGATTTCTATCCAATTTCTGGCAAAGCTTACAGAAAGCGATGGGTACTAAGCTCTCGTTCAGTACTGCATATCATCCTCAAACCGACGGACAGTCTGAACGGACGATCCAAACCCTTGAGGACATGTTGCGAGCGTGCGTATTAGACTTCAAGGGAAACTGGAGTAAGTACTTGCCGCTGATCGAATTTTCTTACAACAATAGCTTCCATGCTATGATCGGGATGGCGCCGTATGAGGCATTATACGGGCGCAAGTGTCGGTCTTCTATTCACTGGGATGAAATATGCGAACAAGCATTACTGGGACCAGATATGATTCGGGAGACGACAGAGGCCGTGACGAAAATTCGAGAACGAATGCGGACAGCTCAGAGTCGACAGAAGAGTTACGCTGATCATTGACGACGACCTTTGGAATTTGCGGAAGACGACCAAGTATTTTTGAAGATCTCCCCGATGAAAGGCGTGAAGCGCTTCGGACGAAAAGGCAAATTAAGTCCAAGATACATAGGCCCATTCAAAATAGTCAAACGAGTCGGCGAGGTTGCGTATCAGTTAGAATTGCCGACTTCCCTGTCGCAAGTTCACGACGTATTTCACGTATCGACATTACAAAAATACGTCGCGGACCCGAGCCATGTAATCCAGAATGAACTTCTTTATCGACAACTCAAGCCTGACTTGAGTTACGAAGAAAAGCCCGTAGAGATTTTGATGTACGAGTCGAAACGACTACGGAATAAGACTATTCCGTTAGTTAAAGTATTGTGGCGTAATCAATCAATTGAGGGAGCCACTTGGGAGCGCGAGGACGATATGAGAATTCGTTATCCCGAGTTATTCCAGTCGGCGTAATTTCGGGGACGAAATTCTTTTAAGGGGGAGGATGTAATACCCGTGAAATTTAATACGGGATTTTGATGTAATATAATTATGAAAATTTACGAATTAGGAATATTGATGCGAAAATTAAAGTTCGAAACAAAACTATTAATTATATCGGGTTCAAATTATTTTCTGAAACCTAGCTATAGGATTAGCAAATATTAATAATAACATTACAATAAGTAGTAGTGGGTTATATTTGAAGTATAGAAATAAAAATTCCAAAATCTCAACATCGATTGGGAGAAATAAAAGTAAATTAATATTATAAGAGATGTTATTAAACATTAGAATTAATTGGGTGTAGCATCGATTCCTTAGCTGAAAAGGAGGATTTAAGAATCAATAAAATAATACTATTTCATGAACTTAGATAAAGATCAGTTAAGTGTCGATGTCATTTAGATAGTTGTATACGTAAAGTCTAGTAACGATAAGAATAGAAATACACATTATATCTTATTAGTAAAGAACTATCGAAACCCCAAGTGAGAAGAAGAAGAAGGAAGATCAGCTATCAAAGAACGAATTTAACTTCGAGAAAAGGTATAATTTTTACTATAATTTTTATAGGTTTAACTCGTAAGTAACATACCCTAAGTATGTCAAGTGTAAATAAGTATATGAGATTAGGTTTTATATAAGTTAGAATTTTCGTACTTTAAATATGTTTAAAGTTCTTATGGAATTTAAACTGTTCTTAGAAAGGATAACTTTTTGATCGAAGCTTTCAAGAGATTTAGGTGCTAAAACTGTTTTAGGGTTTTTAGGAGAAGCACGATCTTGGAAGATCTCGATATGGTATCCTACCATAGTTAGATTTCGAGCTGTTTTGATGCAAATGTCGAAATGTGTGATAATTAAATCTCGAGATCAAATGATTCTTTCATAGATAGAATTCGAATTATACAGTTTCAAAGTTTATTGGTTTCGACATTTGTAAGATGTCGACACATACAATGATATCGATATTTCTATGTCATATAATCTCGACATGTATAGTTGTTTTAGAGGGGTTCGACATTTATAGAATGTCGATATAATAACCTCGACATTTATATTGGTAAGATTTCGATAAGGTCTTGATAGCTATAAGATGTCGACAAGTGATAAGAATGATCTCGACATTAGTATAAATTTCGACATCCTCAGTCTCATTTCGACATTTAAAACTGATACAAACACTTCGACATTTACAAAGTATCGACATTTAACTAGGTCTCGACATCTACTATCAATTCGACATTTGCCATGCATAAGTTAATTCGACAAAAGTTAAGTATCGACATTTAATTAGGTCTCGACATCTTCTACCTCAATTCGACATTTTCCATGTTATTTTAACTAGCCAAGTCTCGACATTTCTCCATGCCATTTCGACATTTAATACTTCTAACCAATCTCGATATTTAATTAGATGATTTCGACATTTTGGTTTAGTTAATAAATTTTCGGTATTTTAGGATTTTGTTATATTTTAGGGTTTTCTATAATTAGGGTTTGGGAACTTAAAAAAAAAAAAAAACTTATACAGTTTAGCAAATATACTGATATAATAATATTTATTTATTCAGAGAATCGACTTATAGGGATTCCACCAGACATTATATTTGACGCTAGCAGGAGGACAGGTAGGTGGATTATCCATCTACAATACGTAAACACAATTATGGATTTATGTGTTTCCATGAGACTCTGTGATTTAAGTGACTTATGTGATTTACGTGTTTTACGTATGTTTTATGTGACATCACGTTTCATGTGTATCACGTATATGCATGACATCGCACGACATGGTGAGGGATAATGACCACATTAGTGGTGACACCTTAAGACTTAAGGTGTCGATTGAGCGGGGTAGTGTGTGCCGATTTTGGCAGTCAGACTCGTAGCGGAGTTGAGGTTGGACTCGCTGGGCACCTGACGGGAGACAGACGTGAGCGATCTGTCTACTCGGGCGTGAGCTACCCGAGGTGCAAACCGTCGGGTTGTGTAGCGGAAGGGGCGACCTGATAGGAGGACGTTGACGTGATCGATCAGCGCACTATCGGCGTGGGCACCGCTAGTCTGTCGTTAGCGACCAGACGATATATTTTATTTTATTGCGTGCGAGGTGCCGAGTCCAGCCTAGGGCCCTGATATTGAGATACGATAGAAATGTGAGAACGAGCGTGCATTATATCATGTTGCGAGAATTGGGAATTGGGAATGAGTGCACGCTACATTGCATTTTATTCACCTACTGGGCAATTCGCTCAGTGTTTACGTGTTGTAGGTACCGAGTCTGACGCTGACACGCGTCAAGACTGAGGCGGCTGGTGGCGGTGCTCCACGGACTTTTGAGGGCGGGGCGGTACATGGATGAAGACCTGTGGAGCGGCGATAGGGTTTTTGATCTTTCGACATTTTGGGGCTTCGGCCCATTGTACAGATACTATTATGTAAAATAATATTTTGTTGTATTATAATATCTTTTAGGAAAAAGTTTTAATTAGACGGGCCTTCCGCGGCTTACGTTGCGGAAATCCGCCAATAATCCTAATTAGAAAAGTAGGGTCGCCACAATTCGCCAACATGAAATTCGCCAAGCTCACTCCATTCGCCAAGTTGTCAAGTTCGCCAGGCTCGGTTCGCGATATTAAAAATCCTATAAGTTCGCAAATCCAATTTGCCAACTTTGTTGCATTCGCGAATTGCACCCCATGGATTCGCCAACTTTGTTGAGTTCGCCAACCTCCTGATTCGCGAAACACTTCTTTTCCAAATTTGTGAACTACAAAATCCGTCGGGCCTACTGAGCTTACTTCGCGAACTAAGCTATGATTTGGAGATAAGAAACAGCTCTTTTATTTCTAGGAGTGTCCTTTATTTTTACAGAAGGAGAACATAAATTTGTAACTTTGATATCTAGAGACTCCTTCTTTACTTATAAACTAGACACTCTCGCCTTTGATTTGTCTAACGCTGGTACTACGCTCCCTGTAGACGTAGTAGAAACAGGATTAGAGTTAATATTTTCAAAATGTTATTCTAAGGTTTCTGATTTTTAGAAGGCGATTTCTCTTTCTTCACGCTATTCATAATGATATTATCCTTTCAGGATATGCGTGAGAAGTGGTTTGTGACCCGAAGGAAGCTTTGAAATTTTCCATCTCTTTTAAGAACGTTTTCTTTTCTGCTTCAAAATCCTCTCTTTCCTTTTCCAATGAGATTGTTAACTCCTCTATTTTCTTAACAACATGGGGTATGTAGAGAGAATTTTCAGAATGATGATTTTGTGCTTCCTCGGGTGTCGAACGATCTTCTAGGGGATAAATTGATTTCCTTCCGAAATTCCCTAGTTTTGTAACTTTGGTTCAATTCGGTATATGAGAAGGGGATTTCAACCCTAGTCTTGGATTTTCTCTTGGCTTCTTCTAACGAGGTTTCAACCCTAGTCTTGGCTAAACTTGAACGCACATAAGTCGAAGAACGACCCATCGTAAATCAAATCATCGAAGCAATCCAAGAGCAACTAGATCTCAGAAACGACGTAAGACACTTTGAGGCGCTCTTTGATTCAGGAAGTCATACTTCGCCCACTTGTAACCTCCACCTCCTCCTTGCTCGAAGAAGAAGAAAAAGAAATGAAGACTTATACGAAAGGCTTATACGAAAGGCTTTGACTGTAATTTGGACACTTACGAGAGATTGTTAGGAATATTATTAAAGTGTCCAAATATTTATGTCAAAGTCTTGTAATTTCTTTTAATGTAATTAGTGGTTGTTAATTTGACACGGGCTTGGTGCCCAAATGGGTTCATACCTAATCCAAGGTATTAAACCCTAAAACCCTACAAATGAAAATTTAATCGTTCATTTGGATTAAGTCGTCGCTTGAGTTTACGAAAAACCCCACCAAGAACATACAGATTAATGGTAAAAACTCACGCTAACTCTATTTTAATTCCCTATTGGTTAATAGTTGAGGTGTCTGGTAACATACAGGGTCCATTCTTCTTCTCAGTTGAATGGGTAACTAAGAGTAATTTTTTTTTCAACCAGGTACTTTAAAATAGAAAATATCTGACATGAGACTGATCAATAAGTTTTTTTATACTAAAGGATATGTAAGTGTTGATCTCCCTATTTTATATATAAAATGAAATGTAATTTGCTTCTGCTTGCGACACATGTCCATTTTCATTATATTAAACAGACAAATACTTAATAAAAAAATGGAAAAACCGCCAACTAACAAAGTGGGAAATACTTTATTTTCACGTTAAACCATTTACCTTACATGATTATTATTATATAATAATGTCATATTAATTATACACATTTTACAACCGTGAAATGCACGGGCATAAAACTAGTAAATGATACAATAAAAATGTTAGATGTATCACAAGTAAATTATCAGCGTCATCATATAAATATAGGTATTAAAAAGGAAATTTTGAAAGCAGGTGTCGGTATCTTTCATTAACCACCTCACCCTTCCAGTATATTTGTTGCCTCATCCTCAATCAGTTGCATATCGATACGTAATGGCTTCATATCTTTACACACACACACACACACACACACATATTTTTATATATATGGATAGACACATATTAGAGATAACTCCATGAAAAGTAATATATTAAGCTAATTAATGTGACAATAGATAAATTTGATTGTAAGGCCTTGTTTATTTGCAAGGGAATCTGGAACACTAGTGTTCAAGTTGTTGTTCTGCAGAGATGTCTCAAGCATGATTGTTGTTATAAACATATTACAAGGTGTTGTAAATCTAAAATCATTTTATTCGCCAACCGCTTTAGATTTTCGGCACTGAACATACATTTCCCGAAGATATGGTATGTCGCCCAAAGTAGTTGGAATGGATCCGCGTAACAGGTTATCCTCTAAAAGACTTTTTGTACAAGTTCAAAACAAACTGTCACCATTTAGTAATAAATAGTACTAATTTATTCTATGAAAAATAATTTAAATTAACAATATATTATATGATCAAGCTTACAGAATTTCCAGTGACTTTAGTGGACTCAAATCTGGGATTGATCCTGAGATCTTGTTGCCTCCAAGCAAACTAAGGAAGAAAAAGTAGAATTTCTATTACTTGTTCATTAACCTTTATACTTAAATCCTCATACATGCAATATCCTATTTCCTATTTGTCCATCGAGAAAGTTTAGTTACATCTGTTTCGTTATCCATATAAACTACAATAATCATAACAGATTTTCTTACAGCTGCTTCAATCCTGTTAGCTGAGAGATGCTCGCCGGCAATGCACCAGATCATCCGTGGCCCGTCAAATCCCTAATAGAATCACAAATCTTAATCGACGGATTAGAAAAGTAACAAACACATTGATAATTAAACTATTTTCTTGCACGATCGAATTCTCTTACAAAGAGATGACACGAACAAATTCTTCGGTCGAGCAAGAAACACCTGTCCAAGAATTCATTTTCGGCAAACACGGATCACCACTCCAATCCAAGAGCGTAGTCCCTAGTAATTTGTCCCTTATATCCTCCATTGCCACAACTAATAATCGATTACGACCATAAAAAAAATTTGCAAACATGAAGTGAATATGTTACGTACGTCGTCAAATTCAAAACTCTATGTGAATTTCTTCCCTTACCATCTCTTGTAATGGTATTTCCTTCTATAGGAAAAACTCTGAGAACCTCGGCGGCATTAATCAACGGGCCAACGGGCGAACCATCAATGGGAACCATACTTATGACATTGTTTCCGTGTAGAGGCCATTGGTTGCCGTAAATACTCTTGCCTTTCTCCGTGACATTCAAAGCTTGATAGAATTTTTCTCCATTTACATAAATATCAAACACCCTCCAAGAATATGGGCTTGGAGTTCGGTTTTCCTGAAAGTACAATACGATGTAATATCGTCCCTCGGAGAGCGGGAAAGGTGGCCAACTCAGCGTGAGGTTCTTCCCCTCTGCTTGTCGTTAGAGCCGTTGCAAAAGCCTTTTTCGGCGGAAGGTTCCAGAAGATTGCCGGGTTTACAGTAGAGTGGCTCGAAACTGAAGGATTCTCGTCTTTGATCGATTCCCAATAACGGTTATACATATCATCTGGAAAACTGATCAGTTTCAATGTCCATTACTCAATTTGCTTCTAAATATGTATGTACATGAAGAAAATGTTATTAAATTGTGGCCCCTGCCCCATGGTACTTGGTGTTTTAGAAGAATTGTAAAGGGGCGGATAATGGACTAGATATGTCCCCATTTATTAACAACTAAAACATTTACTACCTTTTTTATCTTCATGTAGCTAAATCCAAAGATTAAACTTACTGAAATATGTCGAACATGAAAGAGCTTGTGGCACAATTTTCTTAGTTCTTAAGGACATAAGTATTAAAGGTTGCTGATTATATATTACCTGACGATGGCATCATCATCGGAGCCAAAGCTACCCCTGGAGACGGTCACCAGCATCTTTCTTTCCAAATTCGTGAAATTGTAAACCGAATCCCAGATAATGCACTTCAATTGCATAAATAAAGGGAGACGAACCTTTGACTGTGTGATCGTTCCTCACCACGCACACGCTGAGAAACTTATTATGTGCCACTACAACAGCTTCAAAAAAAGAGGTTAATCCTCCATTGATGTAATCATATGTTGTATTCACAATGCTCCATCTTGTTCCGTCCATGATCTGGTCGAAAACTGGTGGCTGGTCTTTGCCATCAAATCCTCCGTAGAAATATATGGTCTTTACTAGGTATTTCCGTCCTTTGATCACTGGGAAGCAATAACAATGCTTTTTTTTTATTTTGAATTAGGGAAATAACGCAGTGTTTGGAGTAAGGGATATATGTCTGTTCTAGTCAATGTTGTTTTGTTGCCTGTGGATATATAGGCATCGTCCGAGGTGTATTTTATTGGACCTTGTTCTACGTCACCTCCGCTCGAACCGCAGCTTATGTAATAATCTGCACCAAGTTAATATATCAACGCTCAACTAACATTTTTTTCTTAATAGGTTTTCATAATAATCTGCACCAAGTTAATATATCAACGCTCAACTAACATTTTTTTCTTAATAGGTTTTCATTATAAGATGTATGTGCATGGATTTTAGGTTCGTAATTAGATTATGTGTGTGTACGTAAATGTATGTACCTCTAGGTGGTACGATGGCATGGGTTGTGAAAGGGATGGTCACAAGCCATATGAGGAAGGTGGAGGCGAACATGGTGATGGTCAATTTACCAGGAAAGGAAATTAGATGAGGATATTTCTTGGACAGAGGAATAAGATGGTGAGATTTAGAGAGGAAGAGAGATGAATAATTATGGTAGCCATGAATGTAAAATATGAATTATCGGGTGATTATGCATGAAAATCGACTTAGCGGGCAATTAGTGATCGTGCATTATGATAAAACGTGTTGACTCATATTTGATACTGGCCATGCATACCCCAAAGAAGAAATCATATATTTATGTATATAGATGAATTTTATGGTGCTTACCTTATGAGCACCTTATGTGGGCACCTGTTGATGAGCACCTTATGTGGGCACCTGTTGATGTGACACCGATTCGTACCGTTTCAACATCCCACATTGACATCCAAGGTTATGTCGTCTTAATTAACACCTTCTAAGTGTCATTAATCAACATTCCGGATGCTGATGTGTCATATTGATGCAATATATATCATTGACATATAAAAGTGTTGGGGATGTGCCCTCATAATGCCATTCGCGGATGTAATGAATAGGACATAGATGTAAACGCGTTATTCACATTATTAAATTTGAATACTATATCGAACATTTATTTATGGAATGAATGTTTATTTGATTTTACAATGATTCCTTTATAGGGCTTTGCCTCCGGTAAGAAGGGAAATAAATAAAACCCATATATAGCGAGTTTATTCACCGATTCTCATTGTATGAGAGAGGGGGCACCGGTGAGCTATTATTCTCGGATATGAAATTTGTCCATAAGTCTTAGACTTCAGTAGGGTGACTGAATGTCGATCATGACTTATTTGTTGACGACTCCTAAATAGTTGTGCAAACCATTCACTTGGGAAGTGGGAGGTCGTAACATTGATATGAGTTGAATCGACGATTGATTTATTTGGGCATGACTCGTAATCGATGATCACATGGGTAGTTACTCGCTGAGTCTCAATGATCGATCGATTGACTATAGTAGTATATGTGGACCTTAGAACGAAGGGTGATTGACAGATTTGGCTTTGGGATCCTGAGACATTATCTAACAAATAAGATATGTACATTTATTTAATGAGTTTGGAGACATTAATAAAATGTAACGAGGTCGGTGGTGATTTGTAGTTGGACTGCGGCCTCAGCGCTTGGAGTGATATCGGCGCTGTGTCTGACGTAGTGGTGACGTAGTCTTCTGGGAGTACGTCTTATTAATCTAATCTCCTCATCGGACTCTGTATCGTATGAGGTGGCTGTGTGAGGGAAGGTTCACGCTCAATGTCCTCACGAGCCTGTTCCGTCACCTGTGGAAGTGAGCTTTGCTCCGCTTCAGCCTCGGGCTGTGCTACTTGTTGAAGAACCTCCACAATGGGCTCTTCGAGCACGCCTACATGGATGGGCACTTCCACTTGGAGCTCCTAATTTTGATCTTCAGCTTCCATTTCGAGAGCAACCTCGTCGATCACGTGGCATCCAGATTTGGTAGATGAGTTTCTTGGACTGGGGGCTCCTGTTCAAGCTCCTAGGCCACTGCATCGATCATTGTGTCGTCAGGGCTTGAGTGTTGTTGTTGAGGGCTGACTGCAAATCTATCAGGGGCCCTCTGATCATCTGTTCCGTCAGATGATTCTCCCGACAGTATAGCTTGTAGGTGTCTCCCGAGGGGTCGGCGAGACGTAGTAGCACAAACGGAATCGGCATCGAAGGTTGATCCAAGTCCGAGAGCTTTGGTGATGGAAGAACTTGAGCCGTGGTGGTTGGTTATTTCCTCCGGGAGGTAGACGAGGGATATCTGCTCGTGCATCGCCATGTGTTGTTTAATGATTACGGAGAACCAGCGAGCATACGACACATTCTTCGAGCATTTGTTCTCCTTCCATCTGATCTGCTCTGCTAGATAATTCCAGATCAGTTGAGCAAGATCGCCGCGAGAAGGCGACTCCGTGGAAGATACGGAGAATGTTGCCGTTGCCTTTGTCGAAGCCTGCGTGCTTTGGTGACAGACACTTGTTGAAGATTCCAAACAGTGTCGTCCAGGGGTGTGGGATCCCGTTGCTCTTAACTTGAGGTATTTGGGCTGTAGGCGAGGTCGAGGACAAGTCCAAGGTCACTCTTGTTCATGCCGATGTGCCTCGTCGCTGTCACCGTGTGAAACTGTACGCCCCTTTAATGACGTGGCTCTTGATCATCCCCCAGAACTGTTGGAGGTAGACCATCGGCACCGAGGCCGTCACCATTAGAGCATGCCACAGGGGATGGCCTTGTAGTATTGACACCATGATCTCGTCCGGACACCTGAAGGTAGTCAGGTGGAGTTGGTAATTGGTGTCGTGAACGTTGAGGTACAGGGCCTTCTCGTATATGTGATTGTATGTTGGGTAATGATTCATCTGAAATACAAATAAGAAATGTAAATCATTAGTTTTAGAATTTTTAATTTGAGTCGAATTTTGAACTTATCAAACCATAATAATGGATCATGTCATAGCATGTTTGAACAAATTTGTAATTGATATCATAAAAACTGCACATAGATCATACGAAGTGAATATTGAAGAGATAATTTCATTTCAACATAAACATATGTCTTAGAAAAGGTGCAGTTTGAAAATTTAGTGTTTAAGCACTGTTCACTCCGTGCTTTTTATCGCGCGAGAATTGAAATTCTCAATTAAATTGGCTAAGTGCAATTTTTGAAATCAATTCTCCATGTTAATTTGCGATCGAGAAAATTTTATTCGCTAAGGTGCTACAGTTAAAAAAAATGACTTAGAATATTTTATTAAGTACTGAATGTTATGCGCATGGTACTGTAGCTAAGAGATTTAACGATCGAGAAAAATTTCTGTGTAAAATCTACGATCGAGAAATTAAATTTCCGCGTAAATTTATGATCAAGAAATTTTTTGCGCATGAATAAAATTTTCGCTGTGAAAGTTGTCGAGCGAGAAAGTATTTCGATTTTAAATGAAATTTTCGCTGCGAAATTTTACGATCGAGAAAATTGTCAACGAGAAGCTAAGTCAAACATCGAGAAAATTTTCGATCGACCAAAATTGTCGTTGCGTGCTTTTATGATCGAGAAATTTTATCGTCGAAAAGTTAATTTTATCGCCGCTAAAATTTTCGACCGAGAACAAAATTGAAATTGAAATTATGGTTTTCGATTGTAAGTTTTTTTTTTTGGGAAACGTTCACTAAAACAAAAAAGAAACAGGAGTACAAGGGTAGCGTACATGATATCGCTCAGGACGCAACAAGCGGTAGCTATCTACCAACCAGACAGCACATCAACAATAATCGAAACAGCCCAAACACCTACAAGGTCCCAACAAGACCCAAGCCAAACGAAAGAAGCAGACAGTAGAGGCTAAGGTAGGTGTCAAATCCATCACCAATCCACAGGATCCTGGCACCAAATGTAGTGCCAGCAGGGCTCCCGGGCGATGTGCAAGCAAGCCGCAAGCGCAGCAGGGGATAAAAACACAGAGGAGATTATCAAGCGGAAGGGGGGTAAACGCAGCGTGTGCGTCCGCAAGTTAGGTCGGGGAAGGGCGTAATAATGCCCAACTCCTGTTTCTTTCCGCGCAAAGGAATCAACCTCCAAGAGAAGGCCGACAGCAGCACATGCCCCCCGAGATCCTAGAAAACAGCCGAGACAAGAGCGTCGATGAGGACACATGAGCCACCAAGGAGGGCCAGCCCAGCCCGCGAACCCAACAACCACCCAAGGCGGAGCAACCTGAAACCACAAATGAAGGCGGGAAAGCAAGGAGGCGGAGCGAGAGAAAGAGGGAAGAAAAGAGAAAAGAAAAAAAGCAAGAGCAAGAGGGAGAGAGAGCAAGAGAGACTCCCTAATCAGTCCATGCGATATGCCACAGTCGGCGCATGGCGCAAGCTTGGAGAAGGTATTTTTGGGGAAGATTGGATAAGCGAGCACTTAATAGAGCCTCTATTTCAGTGACAATCCGTTCAGGTGGCCTGCGAGTCCCCTCGTGCCATCTTTTCTTCCGTTCAGCCCATAGGTGGTAGACGATCGAGGCGAGGGCATGTCGTGGTCCCAATGTGGCAAGGTGCTTCCCACGCCAACGCCTATCCGCCCAATGTATACCTTCGACCCAGTCCCTGTATGGCCAACCAAAGTGCAAATGGTTACGAAGTAATTGAAAACAGCGCCTAGAATAAGTGCATTCAAAGAAAAGATGTCGTGTAGTTTTCACAATGTCCGAATCACAGAGAATGCAACTAGAACTCCCTGCCGCTGACGCAATCCACGGCTTATCTCTGGTCGCCAGTTTGTCCCGAATCGCAAGCCATAGCATGAATTCATGGCGGGGGACGACTAACGGGCCACCAAACAGGTTGGACCAGGTAACAATGGGTTCCTTTCGTCGAAGGCTTTCCCTAGCAGAGTGAGTAGAGAAGCGACCGTTCAAAGAGGCAGTCCATCTATAAGCATCTCGTTCTCTCGGATGGGTGGGAGGGAGAAGAGGTGCGATCTCAAGGTACTCCGTCGAAGTTTGGGTTGGCCAGCACCATCCCCTCTCGTTGATCACCTCGCTGAGCTTGGAATCAATAGGGAGGCCCATGATCATGGGTCCGCGGGGGTAGCGCTCCACCTGGGGTCCATCGAGCAGCCATGGATCAGTCCAGAGGAATGTGTTAGCCCCATCACCAATGCGGAACTGTATAAGGCCACGAAATTCAGTACGAAATTTCAGAAGTTTCCTCCAGCTCCACGAGGTTCGCGTCCCGGGTCGGATGGACCACAAGGTATTGTTGTGTAGTCTGGTTTGTCGAATCCAAGTGGCCCAAATCGAAGTTGAATCGTCCGTAAGAATCGTCCATAGAAGTCGCATGAGGAGCGCCTTGTTGTCGATCCCGAGAGAGCGTAGCCCGAGCCCGCCTTCGTCTCTAGGTAAGCAGACATCAGCCCATGCAACTTTAGCGCTGGTACCCCTCCACAAAAAGGATCGCAGGCGCGTTTCAATGTTCCGAATGACGCCCTTGGGCAAAAGAAACACGCCGGCCCAGTAAGTGTGCAGTCCAAGGAGGATAGACTTAATAAGCTGGACTCGTCCAGCGTAAGATAGAGATAAGTTAGTCCATGATCCCAGTCGTTTTTCCACACTTGTAATAAGGGGGGCACAATCAGCGATAGTAAGTCTTGATGTGATTAGGGGAACGCCGAGATAACGTATGGGGAGAGATCCCTGTGGGAAACCCATGATGTCTTGGATAGCGCCTTTCAAACGGTCGGCTCTCTTAGAGATGAATATTTCACTCTTGTTATCATTAGCCCTTAGGCCAGAAAGTGATGCGAAGAGATCCAGGCTGTGCTTAAAGATACCAACAGACACGACGTCCGCGTGCGAGAAGAGGAGGAGGTCATCCGCAAACGTCAGCATGAAAAGCGATGTCGTCTCACACTTCCAGTGGTATTGGAAGTTATCATTATGGCTGATCCCATCCTTGATGATGCCATGTAGGACCTCCATTACCAAGGTGAACAGATACGGTGAGACCGGATCGCCTTGCCTCAAACCCCGACGACCTTTGAAGTACCCCTCCGGTGTACCATTGATGTTGAGCGAGAAGGACGGGGTGGTCAGACAGGCACGAATCCATGCCACAAATACCCTATGGAAGTTGAGCGCGGTAAGTGTCGCCAGAATGAAGTCCCATTCCACCATGTCGTAGGCTTTCGCGAGGTCGACTTTAATAGACACTCGCTTAGGCAGGCCCATACTATTGTACCCATGACATATCTCTTGCGCTAAAAGGATATTATCCGTGATGCGGCGGCCAGGGATGAAGGCCGTTTGGGTATGATGCACTAGATTCCCCAGACTGCCCCGTAAGCGGTTGGCGATGATCTTGGAGATAATTTTGTAGAGAACGTTGCAACAAGATATTGGCCTGAAGTCCTTTGCCATCCGTGGATTAGCATTCTTGGGAATGAGAGTGATAAGCGTAGAATTCAGCTCACCAAGGAGAAAGCCCGTTCGGAAGAATTCCTTGATCGCATGGGTAATGTCCGGCCCGGTTGTGTCCCACGTGTCTTTGAAGAAAGCCGCTGAGAAGCCATCAGGCCCGGGTGATTTGTTGTCCCCGATAGAGAAGAGTGCCTTTTTAATCTCCTCATCCGTGACCGGTTGAATCATCTCCTCAGCCTCCGTAGCTCCCAATTTCCGTGACAAGTAAGGAGAGATAGTGTCGGCGTGCAAGAAGGAGGTCCGAATAGATTGTCCAAGGATGTCGATGTAGTACCGAATGAGTTCAGCTCTAACTTGGTCGGTTCCCTCGAAAGTGTCCCCACCTCATTTTCAAGAGCATATATCCGATTATTTGCTCTACGCGTGGCTACCTTCTTGAAGAAAAAGGAGGTGCATTGGTCCCCATCCTTAAGCCAAGCCACCTTAGCGCGTTGTGCTAGCGCCGAATGTTCCATGTCCACCGCTCTCGCATAAGCAAACCGACATCGCTTCTCAAGGGCCCATAATTGTGTCACCATAGGGTACTGAGTGGTAAGTTCCTGAATGCTCTCCAGAAAACCCCGAGCCTCGACAACAGTGCGGTTGAGATCGCCTTTATCACGGCGGAGGCGTTTCAGCTGCTATTTAAGATACTTAAGTCTCTTGACGACGGAGAACATAGCATATCCACTAACATCTCGGTTCCAAACAGATTTTACTAACGGGAGAAAGCGAGGATCCCTGATCAAGAAGTTATCGAACCGAAAAGCTTTATTTGTACTCCGCGGCTGAGATGTGTCCTCCAAAATCAGGGGTGAGTGGTCCGAGGTGGAGGGTAGTCCACACCTATAGGCTAAGTCCCCGAATCGAGCAAACCACGCCGGGTTACCAACCATCCATCGAGGCACCTCCAAACGCCCGCCGTGCTACTTTGATGGTTGTACCACGTGAAGGTAGATCCAAGGCGAGGAAGCCCAATCAGATCCGAGGCAGTGAAGCAATCGGCCATCTCGCGGCAGCCTCCCCCTGGTGTACCTCCTCTAGCCTCCGAATTATCAAGAATCGCGTTGAAGTCCCCCATAGCCACCCAAGGGCTGTTTCCCGCGTGCCTGAAATAGCCGAGATATTCGACCAGAGATCTTGTCTTTCGGTACGTTGGTTATGTCCGTAAACGACTGTGATAAAGATGTCCAGCCGTTCCTCAAGGATGTGAGCCTTACAGTGGACAGCCTGTGACGTAGCTTCCTCAATAGTGACTGTCACGACACTAGCATCCCATCCAATCCAAATGCGGGCCGCAGGTCCATTTTCATAATCATAGAACCATTCCCAAGATCTAATAGAGTTAGCAACGCCGGTTGCATTTTGTTCAGAAACCCTGGTCTCAACCAACCCAATCATTTTCAGCCTATATTTCATGATTAACTCCCCTACCGCCCATCTGTTGTCTAGCCGGTTTAGACCACGTGTATTCCATACGGCGACTGGTATCATGGAACACCGTGGGTCAGGGCTGCTGTAGGACCCTCAGAAGTAATGTTATCCCATTCCAATTCGGCAAGCACCGTAAAAGGGTTGTGGTTTCAGGTGTTGGCACTCTAGCGGGTCTCGTGCTTGTCGAGCCTCCATCATTAGGTCTTCGTGGGCTCCTAATGTGGTGTTCGGTGGGTTGGCTGCCCCGGGCATTGTTCACCCCATCATTAGGCGTATTGGAGGCCTCCTCAATCACAGCTTTGCCCTTTTCCATGCTCGTAGCACGACGCCATTTACTTCGCGCCTGCCTGCCATTAGTAGGTGTTTGTGTCTGTATAGGACCTTGTGTATTCGCACGTGAGACTTGTGGCTTTGGCTGCCCATTCGGCCTTGTGCTATTACGCGGGCTAACATGCGACGTTGTCAGCGTTGATGGTCTGGGTTGGTTCTTAGGGCACGCCTTATCGCCATGATTCCAAGAGGTGCATATCGAGCATTTCTTGGGACGCCATTCATATTCCACCTGAATAGGCACTATGATAGGTTCTTCTCCGTCCTTGTGAGGGATTCTGACCTTAAATTGCTCGGTAAACGGTTCCTCCAGGGATTTTTCAATGCATATCCTTGCGTATTCAAGACGTTCGGCAGTAGCTGTCATGGCATCAGCAAAGAGTGGCTTGCCTAGGACGCTTGCTACTATTCCCAGCCCCTCTTGGGTCCACAATTCCGTAGGAACATTGCGAAGGCGAATCCATAACGGGGCAGTCAAGTGTTGTTTCTTTTCGAAGGACATACCACTCCGCCACATTTCCAATGATAGGGGCTGCCCCTGCATGAGCCATGGGCCCCCTTCCAAGGCCGCAGAGGCGCCTTCAGCCGTCGCGAATCTAAACTTGAAGAAACCATTTATCGCAGCTCGAACCTCGACGAGATCCTTCCATATCGATCGAGCAAAATGTTCAACGTGGGGAAAGTACGGCCTTTTCCCCAGAAAGTAAACGACAAGGGTGTGATTCCATCGGGCCATCCCTTTCTGGATCACCTCCAAAGGCGGGCAAGCCGCAGCCTCGCCGTTGATTACCGTGGGAGCTGTGTAGGCTAAATCGAGGCGTTTCATGGGGCTAGGTCGTAGTTGGTTACGGGATGTATCGCTATCCCGGATAACGGCAGCAAAGGTAGGATGGTGGGGCCGTTCCGTAGCCACAATGGGTGGTCTTGGTCCATCTGTAGAACTCCTATGTCCGATAGCAGCATTGCTGTGGGTAGAAATCCGAGAAACCCTAGATGGGCTATCCATAGTCGGTGTCGTCTCAGCCACAGTCGTAGTTGGGATCTCTCCGCTGGCTGTATTTTCGATGATCGGCCCCAAGCCTAAGGCCGGTGGTGACGTAGCTCGGCTTGTGGGGAAACGGCGATCCGAGGATTGAAGCAGTGGTTGTTCGTCGTCCGAGGCGTCAGCTAGCTCCATGATATGCGTCTGTCGATCAACTCGGGTGGATTCCAAGATCGGCCCTGAGCCCGAGATCACACGGCGCTCGGGGAAACAGCGATCAAATGATTGAATGTAATACTGTTCAGCATTAGAGGCGTCAGAGGCGTCTTCTACGATAGGGGCCAAGTCATTCGGGGACGTCGACACTCCCATACCCGCCTCCGATCGGGGCCCAGTGATGTGAGCCCTAGGCCCACTCGGGCTAGTGTCAGCAGCCGGCGAAACCCTACCACTGTTAACATTACCTAGTGAATCAGAAGAGGCATGGACGGCCGGTACACCATCGTTAGAATCTGCTTCGTCATTGCAGTAGGCACTGCGTGGTGGTGGCGTACCCCTACGAATCAAGCCACGAGAATCGTGACGCGGGTCGCGAAGGGGGACAATGGTGGAGGTGAATCGACGTTGGCGTCTCTGTGGGAGCCACGACGTCTGAGGTGCATTAAGCCATGAAGCAGGTCGAGCTCCAGTGAGTGCCGCCGTTCTTGGAGTTTCTGATCGGGTGTGGGGGGAGGCGCTTGCCGGTGGTGGCTGGGTCACTATCGGGGGCTGGGTTCTGGTTTGAGGACCATTAACGCGACCCAAGTAAGCTTCAAAGGCAGCAACATCAAATCTGTTATCGAACTCGGGAATGGTACGCCGTAGAAGATCGTAATCCGGTATCAATCCAAGGCAGTCTGGGTTAATCTCGGACTCATCCATGGCAGCGAGCGTGGGGAAGAGATAGGGAGAAGATGAAAGGTCACACAAAGAAGATGAGAGGTTGACGGCGGTGAAATCCTATAACCCTTCCATCGCCGTCTGAGCCCGGCGAGGGAGGGTGGGTGGTGGAGCTCCGGCGACTATCAAGGTGGCAGAGAGGTGGTCGGCGGTGGTTTAAAGCCTTGAATGGTGGTGGGAGATGACGTGATGTTTAGGGTTTCAAGTTACTGTGTGAAATTCGCACACAGTCGAGGTGTAAATTCAAATTCGTTCGATTGTAAGTTCTCGAAACTTAACGACATCTATTTACACTATTCCGTTCAGTAATCTTTGCGGTCGTATAAAATCAAATTGAAATTTCTCAATGGTAATTATTTTTTGATCTCCATTATTTGTTTAAACGTTTCAAAAGATTTTGCGATCGAGAATGTTTTACGATGCAAACAGTAACTTAATTGACGAATGTTGAGTCATGCAGTCTCATGTAGTTGCTTAACCATCTCAGCCCTGCGTGCCCCATCTAAGTTAACTCGCTCATCCATAGGTATAGGTGATAAATCCAAAGGTGTGAGTGGATTGAACCCATAAAACAATTTCAAAAGGCGAAAACTTAGTTGAAGAATGTATAGCACGATTATAAGCAAACTCAACGTGTGGCAAACAGTCTTCCCAACCAACACATAATATTATTCTGCACAATTACTCGTAGTAAAGTAGATATGTTCAATTTACTACCTCGGTTTGCCCATCAGTTTGGGGGTGACAAGTAGTCGAAAATAAAAGCTTAGTACCGAGTTTACCCCATATGTCTCCAAAAGTAGCTTAGGAACTTCACGTCTCTATCCGAAATGATGGTGCGAGGTACTCCATGTAGGCGAACAATCTCTTGAAAGAATAAATCTGCAATATGAGAAGCGTCGTTCGTTTTAATGCAAGGAATAAGGTGTTCCATCTTTGAAAATCTGTCGACCACTAAAAAGATGGAGTCTCGTCCTTTTCTTGTCCTCGGCAAACCTAGCACAAAGTCCATTGAAATTGAAAAGTTGCCTTCAACTACCTAAGATTTCTCTCTCTAGGACGAATTCTCTCTAGTTGCCACCTTTTCGTCTTCCCTTATTCATCATCCTCCTCCTATGGATGCTACGTCCGATGAGGATCCGGCCATGCCACCGGCAGCTGCGGATGCCGAACCTGATCTTCAGGGGTTGGCCGCGTCCTATCCTCCTTTCGCTGCTGAGATGCTGCTCGTTTCAAGGGTCTTGCCAATCGTATCCTCGGCCGACCGTCCCCTACTGGTTCTCCGGCGGTTGCGTCTGCCAACGCGGCGCCTGTGCTGCCGCCTGCTATCTCCCCCCAGGCTGCCCATCGTCATGCTGTCCCGACTGGTAGGGTGGTGCGCCGAGTCATCTCCTCGCCTTACGTCCTTCGGCCTCGTCGGGCTGTTATGCTCTCACCTGCGGCGCCGTTTGCCAGCTGAGAATGGGGACGACGCTAGTCCCATTGTGCGCCCGATTGCTCATGGATCCCCCGACCTTCTCGCCAAGCACCTCATGGGGGAAGATGAACAGTCACATCCCTTGACTAAGGATCAGCCTTTGCAAGCTTTCAACGTTGGTGCCACCTCGGATGGTGCTGGTCCCGCTGCCACGTTGCCGATGGCCACCCGCGCTGCTGCCCTTGCGTCGCCGGTGCCTCTTGTTTTGGCTTGTTCGGCCTTGGGGGCTGTGGAAGATGAACAAGCACGATCGCCTATCGTGGATCAAGTCATGGCCGAGTCTGAGGTGGCTGCTGCTGCTGCCAAGCCTGACGCGGCTGCTATTGCTGCACCGCAGATGACTCCTCGCCCTATGCGGGCTGATCGGGCTGCCACCACCTTTGCTAACGTCGTGGCAGGAGTTCGCCCTACCCAGCCCAAACCAGGCGGTCGTAAAACTGGTGCGTCGCGCCGAGTTCCTCTTGCCTATACGCCACCTGTTACACATGCTGATGGGATAACTGAAGTGCCCCGTCTTGGGAGGTAGCTAAGCAAGGTCTTGCCCGGTGGGCCTACACTTTGGTGGGGTTTTTTCTCGGTCGGAAGCCTTACTTTCCTACAGTCGAACGCTACTGGAGGGCACACTGGAAGGGACTAGTTGAAGTTCGGACGACGATCAATGGTTTTTTCAAGTTCTGTTTTGCTACTGATTCTGATTTACGTGCGGTCCTTGAGGGGGGACCGTGGATTCTTAATGGGCAGCCACTGTTCTTGGAAGAATGGCGGCCTGGAATGTCTTTTGAACGCAAGGAAATCATGCAGGTTCCCTTGTGGGTGAAACTCTGGAATGTGCCGGGAGAGTTTTGGACGGTCGCTGGTCTTGGTGTCGTGGCTAGTGCAGTGGGGACGCCTTTGTTCACTGATGGTATTACGGCGGATGGTGATCGAATAGACTTTTCCCGAGTTTGTGTGCTGAAGAGTCTCGCTGAACCATTCCTGGAGGTTTTTCATCTTCGTATGCCCACGGATGAGGGTGGTGTATCGGGTATTATCCCTGTCCGGGTCGAGTACGAGTGGAAGCCGGCCCAGAGTGAGGTGTGTAGTACGTGGTCTCATGGCCCTTCTTATTGCCCCAGCGGTCGTCGTCTAAGCCATCGAGGGTGCCGATGGCTCGGCCCGCTCCTAGCAGGTCTACAGCTGCCACATCAGCCCCCCTCTATCCCGCGGGCAGCCATCACCCCTTCTACCCATGGCAGGCCTAAGGCAGCGCCTGCTGCAAAGGCGGCTCCTGCTATTCATGTGTCTCCGCCGCTCGAGGCCGCGAGTAGGGTTTCTTACTGGCGCCAAGTAGGTGCGAACGGCAAGGCCATACGTGTGCCTACAACAGCTGATGTGGTTCGCCCCATGTTGAGTACAGCTTTGAATCACTCCAAATCTGATGCGTGGACCCGGACCTCCCACCTGTTTCGTCCTTTAATTCGTGAGGATGTCACTAAAGCAGACCAAAATCCTTTCGCCTGAATTCGTGGCTCCAGAATCCATTAACACAGAAGTGGGTGTGTTGAAAATATTTAACGTACCCGACACAACCTCTGTGTTCGCTCCACCTCCCTATTCGTCAAAGTAAAAACCCGAGCTGGAACAGTTGGGTTCTCCTCCACCTCCTCATTCGTCAAAGTGAACACCCGTGCTGAAACTGGTGGTGGTCGTACCGCTGCCTGGGTTTGGTTCTGGGGCGCACTCGCTTGACAAGTTCTGGCCAAATGCCCCAGCTTCCCACATCGAAAGCATTGAATATTGGGATTGAATCCCACTCCGAAGCAAACACCCGTATGATATCGCCCGCATTGTTGGCACAGTAGAGCGAGATTTGGAGGTCAGCCTAGGATATTTGCTGCTCCTTGGTTCGGCCTCGGTTGCCAACTTTGTTGCCCCTGGCGATTATTCTGATTGTTGTTGGGGCCTTTTCCGAAAAATTGTCGTTTTCGGTCTCCTCCACTTCCTTGTTGGCTATCGAATTTTCTTTTCACCTCATGTGCCTTCAAGATCTGGGCCTCCGCCTGTTCCGCTATGATCGCTCGTTCCGCCACATGTGTAAATGCCATTCCTCGTGTTCCAGCCATGCTAACATCTCTGTAGACCTCTGGTTTGAGGCCTACCATGAACCGTGCTACTAAGTTCTTCTGTTGCCACCATATGTGTAGCGAATTGCGGCAGTTCTTCAAATTTGTGTATATATTCCACGACAGTCATTCCTTCTTGCTTTAGGTTGATGAAGTCGTTCATCCTACGGGCTTGCTCATGTACTGTGAAATATTTGTCGTGGAACAGTTCTTTAATCTTTCCCAAGTCATGGTGATAGGATCCTCAAGGATTTTGACAGCATCCCACCAAAACCTCGCATTCCCTCGGAGCATAGAAACGGCACATAGCACCATTTCGTTTTCTGGTACTCGGCCATACAGGAACATATCTTCAACGGTGCGCAACCAATCCTCAGCCATTGTGGGGTCGGTGGCGTCCACAAAGGTTGGGGGTTCAATTTACGAAATCTTTCCCCTATAATCTCCACGCGTTCGGGCTATGGGGATCGATGATTTTCAGACTAACTTCGATTGTTGATAAGTTCGTTGATCTGGTCCGATTGACGTTGAATTAGTTCAGTAAGGCGTAAAATCGTGGAGTCGTTCATTTGTGGGAGACTTAGATGCGGCCCTACGACTTGACTCACCGTTGTTTTCTCTGCGCCCTCTCGTCATTTTAGCCCTACAATCTACAATAATTCACGCAAACAAGGCTATTTATTATTAATATTTTCTAATCACGCCAAGACTATAAAACTTACAGGCAAGGCTAATCCTCCAGGTTTTGAGTGACCGTACATGGACAGTCTACAGAATCTATATCCTAGGCTCTGATACCACTTGTAATAACCCTCACAATTTAATAATAGTAAATGGCGGATTTCGCAACGAAAGTCGTAGAAAATCCATTTTTTTACAATTTTTTTTATAAAATATTATATTAAAAGTTGTTTTATAAAAGTCAACGTAGCACAAAGTTTTCAGATACAAAATATTTAAAAATGCACAATAAAGCACAAGCCCACAAAAGCCCGTGGAGTCACCGCCTTCAGCTCGCCATGACGATTCGCATCGTCAGACTCGGTCATACCTACAACACGTAAACCCTGAGCGAATGCCCAGTAGGTAAAAATATGCATGTATGCAGCGTGAGCTCAACACCCGTCCCAATACATCTGATAATAAATGCACGCTCGACTTTTTACTCTCATCTCAATCTAGCACATCTTAACGTATCTCAATAGGGCTCTAGGTTAGACTCGGCGCCACGCGCTCACAACAAATTACGGGATCAGGGGATTCGCACCATCGGTTAGCCTACACAGGTCACTCACGTTAGGTCGCTCCTTCCCGAGGTTCCGCCTATTCTCAGGGTAGCCTACACTGATTTCGCCAGGGTAACCAGGTCACTCACGTTAGGTTACCCAACCAGGTTGCTCCTTCTGATAATAAGCGGGTAGACAGGTCACTCACGTTTGCTTCCCAAGTGGTACCTAAGTACTAACCCCAACTCTATTGTGCTGTCCACAACCACATATCTGTCACGTT
Source organism: Craterostigma plantagineum (assembly GCA_027422505.1). Classification (NCBI taxonomy): domain Eukaryota; kingdom Viridiplantae; phylum Streptophyta; class Magnoliopsida; order Lamiales; family Linderniaceae; genus Craterostigma; species Craterostigma plantagineum. The sequence goes on from JAPQWV010000999.1 coordinate 104,534, forward strand.
ATACTTCATTCGTCAACCATTTTAAAATATCACTGTATCAATACGGTCATCACCCCTCGGCGATATGAAATGTATATGCCGTGAAAATGAAACGCAACAATAAATATTTTCCCCGAAATCCCAATCCAACTCAACCTGAAACTCACTAAAATAACCTCCCTGAATATTCTAATTCTGTCCAAGGACGAATATATCTAGCTTATATTTTAAAAGCCACTCATATGTACTCAACAAATAAAGTCAACCTTCGAAAAGAAACCAGTGACATATTACTAACTTCTAAAATGCTTCAAAATATACTCCTAATATCAAATAATGAATCACATATGCACAACACATTCCTCACATAGCTCTTTAAATTTATGATATCTGTCACCATCATACAAAAAAAATCACGAAAGTTTTACATTGTGCAAAGACCTAAATACTGATAATTTTATAATATTTATACAACCACTTGAAGAGTTACGAAAACCTCTTTTGTTTGATAATTAAACTAATACTTATATTAACTCGAATCCAAAGAACTCTTGGTGTGAAATAGGTGTGAACTCACGTAGCTAATTCAAAGTTTGAATCATTCAACCTAACGATCACGAAAACTTTCATAATAATCACAAAAGCCGAAAACATTTATATTAAACCTCAAAATACCCAAATCTTTCAACTTATAAAACACCTAATAGCCGAAAACTTCTAGGTAAAATAAAAGGTGCCGAAGATCTAACTATTATCGAAAGTAATCTGTAAAGAGATAGAAAACCCTAATATACTAAAACCCTAGCCAAAACTTCCTCAAGTTGCAATTACTTGAGCACACAAATCGTTGTCTGTACGCACACATGCAATGACCGAACCTCTCCCACTAGAAATAGTACAGCATCGAAAAGAATCCTACATTGTCAGTATGTACTTGCCACATGAAAAGTTAAGAAAACATTCCTAGTTCAATACCCAAATTCATACCTATATTGACCTAACACCACACGTTAACCAATCTCTATATATTCCATCATGGTATTAATGTTGAAAAGTATTTTATATAAGCGCCCCATAAAAAAATATTTCTGGAATTAATCCCAACATGTACAGTCACGAAAAACATCATATGCTTCACCTTAAACCCGTATTAATTAACGTAGTATCATTATCACCAAAAGAAAAATATGACAATCCTAATCATCATAATCACGTAACACAATTAAATCACATTTATCATGTAAAACATAATGAACACACATAGCACAAAGGTATTTACGTATTGTAGATGAAAATTTCACCTACCTCACGTCCAAATCCGAACTTAAAATTGATGTCCTTAAGCTTAATCGAGTTCCTTCATCTTCTTCTTTTTTTATTCTCTGTTCTAATTTTCGTTCTTTCTCCATTGTAAGTGCTATCTACCCCTATATATTTTAGTTCTTGTGGTGGGTCTTTTATGAAATGGTAATGGGTTATATGTCTATTATTGAGATGAAGGTAACGGTTGCAACATGTGACAATTAATTGCCTCCCACATGCTAAGAAAACTATGCGAAAACTTTGATGTAGGCCTAGAAACTTCTAGCTTTAATTCACCACCAAAACTTTCTTAGCACTAATATCCATGGCCACCATGTGTTCTAGAGGTCATTATTATTATATATGGGTGTATGTAGTCATATCATTAATCTACTTGTGTGTAATATCTAACTTTACACTGAGAATGTCCATGTCATTCTAATATTTAAGATTTATACGCCTCTTCTTAGTAATGGTGTAATGTTTAAAGACATCTATTAAAATCATCACTCGTAAGAAATGACAAGTAGAGTAGGTGAATGTCAATTTCCTATTTGATTAAGTAATCTTCATCTCTTGTCACTAGTAGAGAATTACGAATAGGCTACGGCACAATGGGCGATGGGTTTGACAAAACCATCTCTTGTCATAGTGACCATATCTCGTGTTGAAAACCGTCTTTTCGGGTCGAACGGGTCAATTAATAACGAAGTGACAAGCATATATACTGAACACATAATCATAAAGCTAGGACACATAAGCGGAAATTCAAAGAATATAGCATGATCAAACTGACAGTCACATGCCTCAACATACGACTCAACATTCTTGTTATGAAACCCGAGACTTTTCTGCCCGACCCTCTCAACTCAGTTCCCTTTAATTTTCTGCCCTTTCACCTTAGTCACGCTCTAATTTTGTGCATTGCCCTTATTCCCTAAACATCAAGGTTTGGCTTTTGTCGCAAAGAATACATCGTCATACCGAATGTCAGGTACCTAGGGATACTTATTACTAAAACCCATATCTTTGGCAGGCTAATGCAAGGGATCGGGTCATTTCAGAAAACAGTCAAGTAGGATCAAGTCATTTCACGAATAACAGAGAAGAACATTAAATCAGACATTGAATCAGTAACCCTCAAGTTCGACTTCTACTCTATTCTAATCAACTCATGTTCATATAATCTCTGGAGGCTTATTCGGGTCAGTGGCTTGTATAATTTATGAGGTAAGCAAACGAATAGGCTCAGGCTCAAAGTGTCTAACTAAGGGAAGTAGTCATGGTAGGGAAATTTGGTGATGGACTTAATTCCTAATGCCCTCATCATTTTCATTCTAACGCACCAGAAATAGTTTCAACACGTATCAGGCAAGCAACTTCTAGAGAGGCATAGACTGGGCACGCCACACAACCAAGAAAAATGAGCATAAGCTCGTCAGGTCCCATACCGGGTGTCACTGTAGCATCTGTCCCTAGCGGGATCGGTGTGGTTGGGCCCACAACACTTCCACTGATAGTCTGGCCCCACTATACCGCCATCTAACCTTTCAGCGTGCTTCGTCCTCGCTCACACGCACCCTCAGAAACTTCCCAGGGGGTCACCCATCCCAAGATTACCACAAGTCAAGCACGCTTAACTTTGAACTTCTTATGGATGGACTCCCGAAAAGGTAGGTCGACCTTGGTGATATGAGTAGTACTATCAATTCTCTTATATGATTCTTAGCCTGACACGCCCATACATTGCCAGTCTCAGGATTTCCTCTCATTCGGGTGTCGGATCGGTTCGTTCATGTACCCCTTCGCCTAGAAGCTGCCAGGAGACGCTCCTTGTCCGTGCACCTCTATGGCACCGGGGATCACCCCCCGCCCTCATCGGCCCTGGGCATCACATGCCCACCAGCTTCCACCTGGTTCGTCCCCGAACCAGCACCGTACTGCGAGAGTTTGTGCTCTGATACCACCTGTAACATCCCATCCCATACCGGGTGTCACTGTAGCATCGGTCCCTAGCGGGATCGGTGTGGTTGGGCCCACCACACTTCCACTGATAGTCTGGCCCCACTGTACCGCCATCTAACCTTTCAGCGTGCTTCGTCCTCGCTCACACGCACCCTCAGAAACTTCCCAGGGGGTCACCCATCCCAAGATTACCACAAGTCAAGCACGCTTAACTTTGAACTTCTTATGGATGGACTCCCGAAAAGGTAGGTCGACCTTGGTGATATGAGTAGTACTATCAATTCTCTTATATGATTCTTAGCATGACACGCCCATACATTGCCAGTCTCAGGATCCCCTCTCATTCGGGTGTCGGATCGGTTCGTTCATGTACCCCTTCGCCTAGAAGCCTGCCAGGAGCCGCTCCTTGTCCGTGCACCTCTATGGCACTGGCGATCACTCCCCGCCCTCATCGGCCCCGGGCGTCACAGGCTCAAACTCTTACAATGTAAAATGGTTATCTGTACAAATCTCTCAAAACAGTGCTATATCTATTCAGGCAGGCACGATTCAATCAATCATGCATATCCTAATTGCTCACAAGATTTCGTAAAAATGCAGACCAACTTGAGATAAGCGCAAACAATCATGCCTGAGTTCAACTATCCATGTCTTTCTAACGAAATTGAAAGCTCACGGACACGTCATGAAAAAATTTTCACGTAAATTCTCAACCTACTTTCCCCTCCCCACACTGGAGACGTATGTTGTCCTCAACGTAAAACTTGGATAAACAAAAGGAAATGAAGGTTTAAGAGAACGAAACTCCCCTGATGGAAAATGTTGATGTGGTCGTGACTAAACGCGTGACGGTCGTTGTGTCGTAACTCGTTATGCGTATTCTGGCCTTACTGAAGTGAGAAGTAGACGTACAAATAAAATAGTTATAACTTAAGCTTATAAACATAATTATAAACATCCTAGGCATCAACGAAATGAAAATAGACACAACGACTACTTAGGCAAACAAAATGTTGAACGAAAAGAAAAGAAAAGTAGAGAAAAGAAAGGGAAGCATCACTAAGGGGGTGGTGGTGGCGGCGAGGGTGGCCTCGGGCGAAGGAAAGACAGCTACTGTTGGGTGAGCTTAACCGCCGCGTCCATTGCTTGAAGTGCCTGGTCATAGCGCGATTGCTCCTCGAGGAATCGGCGGTGGGCTTCCTCGTTCCGGCACTCATATTCTTCTCGTCGGAGCATAGTCTCTTCGTTATACCAGCGCGCAGGTAATCTCTCCAAACGCGACGAAATGCCTCAGAATTACATTTTGGTATGTGAGATATTCGATGTATGGGGCATAGATTTTATGGGTCCATTTCCTAGCTCATACAATAACAAGTACATCCTAGTTGCCGTCGATTATGTGTCTAAGTGGGCCGAGGCGCAAGCCTTACCCACAAACGACGCTAGGGTAGTCGTTAGATTTTTGCGAGCGTTATTTTCACGTTTTGGGGCACCTAGATGCATCATTAGTGATAGAGGCACTCACTTTTGTAACATCCAGTTTGCACGCACTTTAGAACGTTACGGTGTTAGACATAGCCTATCCACCCCGTACCACCCCCAAGCTAGTGGTCAAGTCGAAGTAGTGAACCGTGAGTTGAAATGCATTCTAGAGAAGACCATAGAGGGAAACCGTAGGGAGTGGGCGAATAAGTTGAATGATGCACTTTGGGCATATATGACTGCATATAAGACCCCCATAGGTACTACACCATATAGATTAGTCTATGGAAAAGCATGTCATCTTCCCGTAGTAATAGAGCATAAGGCATATTGGGCCATCAAGTCCTTGGATCTTGATTTGGGGAACGCCGGCGGAAAGCGGCAACTCCAAATCAACGAATTAGACGAGTGGCATTTATCGGCTTACGATAACGCGCGCATGTATAAGGAACGCTCCAAAGCCTATCATGATAAAAAGATTAGGCAAAGGCGAGAGTTTCAGGAAGGGGACCAAGTCCTTCTTTTTAACTCTCGACTTAGGCTTTTTCCTGGCAAGCTTAGATCACGCAGGTCAGGACCGTTCACTGTTACCCGTGTTTTCCCTTATGATACTGTTGAGATTTCAGGTATGGAGCAGGGCACTTTTAAGGTGAACAGCCATAGGTTGAAGCACTATCTCGCAGGCGACGAAGACGCGACCGAGAGGGAAGTGCTGTACCTGGACTTCCAGACTTGAGCGAACGAAACGACGTCCGGCTAAAGACGGTAAAGTAAGCGCTTCTTGGGAGGCAACCCATGTATTTTCATTTATGTCTTAGGCATAGCTTTAGCTTAAAAAAAAAGGTGTCACAGCCAACTGCTTAAGCGGTCACGGCTGACTACCCCAGAGGCGCTCACTGCCTCATGTCACGGCCAACTGCTTAAGCAGTCACGGCCGTGACACATCCCAGAGGCACTCACTGCCTCGTGTCACGGCCAACTGCTTAAGTAGTCACGGCCGTGATGCTTACGGGTTTAAAAAAAATAATAATAAATCGCCCGATTTTGTCACGGCTCGTGACATAGACGTCACGGCCCTGACTAGCGGCAGAAGAAGCCGCTGCCGAGTGTCACGGCCAAGACCTATATAGGTCACGGCCGTGACCTCGACGATTTCAAGTTAAATAATTGTTTTTTTCTCCTTTCTTCTCCATCTCTTCCTCTCTCTTCTCTCCTTCTCGCCCCCCACCTTCTTCACATCACCCACCACCCACAAATCATCATCATCCGCCTATCACCGCCGCCGAACGCCGCCACCCACCCCGGCGACACCCATAAAACTAACCTCAACCCCCTTCAATTTCGTTAAAAATCCAAGGTATGAAAATTTTATTGCCCTATTTCGTTCTAAATTTGCAATTGTTAATCTTTGGTGTTGACATGCTTCTATTTGCTTGTTACATGATCTAATTACTATGGGCATGCTTAATTCGTTACTTTGAATTGCAATTGTTCGAATCTTTGACGAACCCTAATTTTCGAAATTGGGGATCTTTGAAATTGGATCTCTCTTGCTCTATTATTGGTAGATACATGCTAGGAGCTCTTCAATCATGCTTAATTACGTGAATTGGTGTTGAATTGCGACATGTTTACGAAGAACCCTAATTTCGATTTTGGGACTTTTCGAAATTAAGCCAAATTTCGTGTACTTCATGCTATTTTATGATGATTACATGCTATTGACATGTTGGGTATGCGTAATTTGTTGATTTGGAACATTAATCTTGGATTTGATATGCTTATCCCAACTTGCCCGTGACGTGTTCGACAAAATGCCGCTTTGAACTTTTGCATGTGATCGAGATTACTACATCTCCTGTAAATATTTTGGTCGAGTCAAGTTGCTTGCGTTTATTTGCTATCTCTTTGAGCTCACACTTTCGCTTTCAGGTACTATGGGTAAAAGTCGCTCTTCAGCCTCACGTGACCCCGCCTCGCGTTCGCCCGTTCGTCAAAGGCGACGCGGGCCCCGCCGACAATGCTAGAAGCCATGGGCGGCCAGTTCACTGACGAGGCCCAGACGGCACGATACACCAGGCTGAAGGGAATGGAGTTCATAGCCATGGACCAGATCGACCACGAGACGCTGGCAAAGCACCACATCGACCAGCAGGTCGCCCAGTACTTATCACTCAGTGGATGGAACACCTTCCTGGCCATCGACGAACCAGCATACAAGGAACTCACCTTGGAGTTCCTTGCCACATTCTCCTTCGACGAATACGGCGACCACAAAATCCGATTTCGCGCGTTCAACGAAGAGCAGATAGTGAGGGCCGACACTCTGTGCCATGCACTTGGAGTCCCAGAGCCCCGATACCGGTCCTTCGCGACTTACTTCGATCAACCGGGCGGACGACAGGGGTGCTGGGCTGACATCGCTCGACCTGGCGAGCCGGCATACAGCGCGAAGACATCGAAGGCGTCTGCGCTGAGGAGCCCAGGACTGCACTATATTCACCGCCTCCTGACGACCTCGCTTACACCGAGGGGTGACTCACACGGGGCAGTCACCCTCCGCGATCTGTTTTACCTGACCCAGCTGCAGCGAGGCGAACGGATCAATTTAGGGATGGAAGTGGCCCACGCCTTCAGTGCTCAGGCGGAAGCACGACCCCATGGCAAGATCGCCGTCGGCCCACTCATCACCAAGGTGATCAAGGGATTATGCTACTGGCCAGCGAATGCACCCGAGATGGAGGTAGTAGGCGGGCGTCACCCGGTGAACGAGGAGATGCTTGTAAAGATGAAGATGCTCGTGAAGGCGCCCACCTGGACTCGCGCCAACAAGGTGTATATCTGGCATGAGACGTATCGTGGCCAGACCGACCAAGGAGCCGTCCCCGACGACCAGCTCTACCTCGAGGGCCCCCACCCAGTGGAGACAGACACGACGACAGCAGGGCCCTCCTATTCCTCTCGCTACCATCAGGACGAATCATCCGGCGTCGCCCCATTCGCGTCAACGGCGGACCTTGAAGCACTGCGCCAGGACATGATGCGCATGAACGCCGACTCGCTACAGAGGGACGACGAGCTCCGGCGATACAACGAAGAGACTCGGCGCCGACAGGAAGAGTACGAGCGCCAGAACGAGGAAGCCCACCGCCGTTACGATGCAGAGCTAGAGCGCTACAACCAGGCCCTTCAAGTCATGGTCACGGCGTTCAAGTATTCCCAGCAGTCGATGGCTTTCCTGCGCCCGAGGCCACCATCACCACAGCCACCGCCGCCACCTTAGGGATTTCTTCTTTTTCCTTTATGGAGGTTGATGGGACCCGTGTACTTCTAGAGCTCCCACGTTATAGTGACAGCGTAGCGTTCGATCGTCAGGAACGTCTACGTTCTAGTGTGTGTGTGTGTTTTTAGAGTGTGTAAAATTGTCTGTTAAAAGGCTCATATGATAGCCTATATATATAGTCACTAGGGAGTCCGGTATTAATTAATGTAGAGCAAGAGACGGGACCGGCCCAATAAGTGTAAGGGTTATTAGTCTGTCCATCCATGGTAGAAGAAGCTGTAATTGTTTGCTTTGTGCTTTTCCATGAAACAGGTGCACCAGATAACATAAATACGTATCCAGACGTTGATTTTCTGGTGTCAACGCACCCCGCATAATCGGAATCAGAGTACCCAATATATATAGGCTATCATATGAGCCTTTTAACAGACAATTTTACACACTCTAAACACACACACACACTAGAACGTAGACGTTCCTGACGATCGAACGATACGCTGTTACTATAATGAGGGAGCTCTAGAAGTACACGGGTCTCCATCAACCTCCGTAGAGCGAAAGAGGCGAAGATCGCATCCTGACGGTCATCAACGATGTCTGCGATCAACACAGGTAATTTATTAGTATAAGCTCATTTCGATCATGTGTTAGAGAAGATCCGCTTCACGGTGGTGATCTCGCTTACGAATAACGAGACCATGTTATTATCGCCGTGCGCTTCCGCAATCGGGCGATTTGAAGACTAGTCGATATGTATTTGAAATAAAGTCATTGTATCATTCCGGAATCGGGCGATTCTTGGATCCGCCGAGATGAAGTTGAAAGGGGCGATTTAGTTTTGAAATAGTTTAAGATTTGTAACTTTAAGAATTTGGACCCAAAGACTAATTATAGAAAAACTGAAGAGAATTACCCAAAACTGTCATATGCAAAATTTCAACTAATCTATGATACAATGAATTCAAACAATTTGGCCTCAAGATTAATATCAAATCAACGAGTTTTCTAAATCGATTATGTGAGGAAAAATCCGATAATCGACAAAGAAAGCATCGCTTTTGTTTGCGGCGTTGAACCTTCAAGTCAAAAGTTCAGCATTAATCATGTTTTCGGGACTGACGATTTCGTTGTTCGATCCTTGCCTATAAATAGTCACGATTCGAACAGCACGGTAATACCGTAAGCCATTCACACAATTCATACAAACAATTGAGTTCATAGAGATGAACTGGAATGAACAGCAAGACCAAGAAGAGAACAAGGAACACGCAAGTTAATGCGTCGTTTTAGTCGCAATATGGTTATGTTAGTGCTCGAGATTTCGCTATGTGTTTGTCCGTCGTTGTAATGGCTGTTCTATTTTGGGTTCTCACAAGCCGTAGTGGCTTTTGAGGCTCCGTTACGTATTTTTTGAAGTAATTTTCATGGTTTTCGTTGTTGAAGTGTTTGGGTATGCTGAAGATGTTTTGCGTGTTAGAGTGGTAAGAGTGTTTTCGCATTTGGAAGGATGTACGACGCGTTTAAACATTAGTTTACGAAAACAACTACTCCCCTCAACTTATGCATATCAATCTAAAGCTCCACCTAGATTAGAGTAAGACTTGCTAAAACTCCCCCTCAATTTAGGCAAAGAAACTTCCCCTAAAAAAACGTTAAGTAAGACACCAAATATGTACACTTTACAAAAGACTTCGTGGAGTGAGATTGCCTAAGGTTCGCGATTTAGCATGCCTAACTCACATACAAGGAAATGGAATCGTGTTTCATCCAAGGCCTTGGTAAATAAGTCAGCCAATTGAACCTCAGTATTTACGAAGTACATGACAATTGTCCCCTTCTCCACATGGTCTTTTATAAAGTGATACCTAAGATCTATATGCTTTGTGCGAGAATGGTGAACATGGTTACAAGTGATAGCTATGGCGCTCTTTGAGTGGCTATATATAAGAATATTATTGAAATCAAACCCGTAATTCTGTAGTTGTGTTCGCAACCACAGGATTTGAGAGCAGCAACTGGCCGCAGCAACGTACTCCGCCTCTGTAGTGGAGGTGGAAGCACAGTTTTACTTCTTAGATGGCCAACTTACTAGTTTGTCACCTAAGAATTGTAGGCATCCAGATGTACTTTTCCTGTCCATCTTACATCCTGCAAAATCTGCGTCAGTATAACCAAGTAATTGTTGAGTTTTTAGGATACCATAGTCCAAGTGTCGGGGTTCCTTTGAGATACTTCATTATTCTTTTCATAGCGCGCATGTGTGACTCCTTTGGATTGGCTTGGAAGCGAGCACATAGGCATGTGGAGAACACGATGTCAGGTTTGCTGGCTGTGAGATACATGAGTGATCCGATGATTCCTCGATATGCGGTTGGGTTGATCGACTTACCATCTGGGTCCGAGTCAAGCTTGCAAGAAGGAGACATTGGGGTGTTCTTCGTAGTAGAATTATCCAAGTTGTACTTCTTGAGTATGTCGTAGATGTATTTTGATTGACTAATGAAGATGCCTTTTGGAAGTTGTTTAACTTGAACTCCAAGGAAGAAGTTGAGTTCTCCCATCATGCTCATCTCGAACTTCGTCTTCATATAGATCACCGAATTCTTTGCACAACTTAGATTAGGAGATCAAAAATTATGTCATCAACATATATCTGAACAAGGAAGATTCCTGTTCTATGTCTTTTGAGGAAAAGGGTTGTGTCAATCTTTCCTTTTGTGAATCCTGACTTATTCAGAAAGTCCAAAAGTGCCTCATACCAAGCGCGCGGGGCTTGTTTAAGTCCATAGAAAGCTTTCTCTAGAAAGTACACATAGTCAGGATGTCACTCACAAAGCCTGCAGGTTGTGCCACGTAGACTCCTTCTTTTAAGACCCCATTTAGGAAGGCTGTCTTGACGTCCATCTGGTAAACAGTGAAGTTCTTGTAGGCAGCATAAGCAAGAAAAAGTCTGATGGCCTCGATTCGAGCGACGGGGGCAAAGGATTCATCGTAGTCGATTCCTTCTTGCTGATTGTAGCTCTTTGCAACCAATCGAGCCTTGTTTCGAATGACGATGCCATTTCATCTCTTTTGTTCTTGAAACCCACTTTATTCCTATAATTGTCTTTCCCGGTGGTCTTGGGACTAAACTCCACATTTTTAGTCGCTCAAATTGATTGATTTCTTCCTGCATGGCTTGTATTCAGTCTGGATCAGCTAATGCATCTTCCATTTTACTTGGTTTATTTTGACTTAGAAAGCAGGCATATTAATTCTCGTTTATTGTCGAGGAGCGGGTGCTCATTCCTTGATTTGGATCTCCGATAATTTGAGACGTTGGGTAAGCTCTCGTCCATCTTGTTTGGGGAAGTGGTTGAATCGATCCTTCATTGTTTGGTTCCTCACTCATTTCAGTTTCATTTGTGCTAGGAATCTCAATGGGGGTTTGAGCTTCATGTCCTGAATTGTCTGTCGGAGTATTATCTACGTCTTCGTTGTGACTGGGCTGAGTGGTAGCGGTGACTTGAGGTTGGGCACTTGACGTCATCTCGTTGTTTTGAGGAGGGTCCAATTGTGGACGAGGGCATAGCTATATTTGATCAAATAGTAGATCCAGCTAGTGTTCATCGAATGTTTGATAAGTAGACGGTCTTTCCTCGGGTGGAGAGTTATGTCGATCTTCTGTCAACACTTATGAATCCGGGTTCTGGACTTACCTGTCGAGAAGCGATAGGTGGCGCTTCATCGAACGTAACATTTGCACTTTCCATGATGGTTCCTTTTTGTGGTAGGTAGACTCTGTATAACTTGGACTCAGCAGAATATCCAATGAATACTCCTTCGACTGCTTTAGGATCAAATTTCTCGGTCTTCTCTATCATGTAGAACGAAGCATTTACAGCCAGAAACTTGAAGAAATCCAATATTGGGTATTCTTTTGTTGATGAACTCGTATGGAGTCTTCCTGAATCTTTTGTGAATGCTAGTTCTCGTCTGAGTTAAACAGGCTGTGTTGATAGCTTCGGCCCAGAGAAAATGAGGTAGTTTTGATTGTATCAGCATTGTACGAGCTGCCTCAACCAGACTACGATTTCTTCTTTCCACGACTCCATTCTGTTGGGTGTCCTAGCTGCTGAGAATTGCTGAGTGATTCCGAGTGATGAGTAGAAGATGTCAGGCTGTTGATTCTTGAACTCGGTACCGTTGTCAGTTTGAATCACTTGAACATTGCATTCTAGCGAGTTCTGAGTTTTCTTCACGAAGCCTATGATCAAGTCAGGGGTCTCATCTTTCGCCCTAAGGTATCTTGTCCACGTATATCGAGAGAAATCATCCACGATCACCAGAACGTATTTTCGTCCGTTGATGCTTTGTACTCTCATGGGTCCACACAGATCCATGTGTAGTAATTCTAGTGTTCGAGAAGTTGAAGCTACGAGATTTCTCTTGTGTGATGCTCTTCTCATATTCCCCATTTCACAAGCACGGTAGAGATATTCCTTGTGATACTTCAAGGCTGGTAATCCGCTAACTAGTTTGTCAGTGTGTAATTTATTCAGTGCTTTGAAGTTGAGGTGGGACAGTCTTTAATGCCAAAAGTCACTTTGTGGAATTGAGCTCTTTGTCACAAGATAGATTTTGGACGAAGGCCGAGTAGTCTTCAAATTTATGGTGTAGAGATTCGTCTTCCTTGTTCCAGTGAGAAGTCCCTACCCCCTTCATCAGTAATGCTGCACCCCTCAGCATGGAAGTGAATTTTTAGTCGTCTGTCACAAAATTGACCTATGCTGAAGAGATTGTGACTGAGACCCTCGATGTAGGAAACCTCCTTGATCGTTAGGTTGTCATGTATTAGGTCGCCGTGTCCTAAGATGGGAGCCGTGTGATTGTTCCCAAAGCGCACATTTCCACCGAAGCGTTCAGTGTAGTTGCTCAATAGCTCTCTTCTTCCAGTCATGTGTGTAGAGCAACCAGAATCAAGTATCCACACTTGACGGATCTGCAAAACGAGTTAATGGGCTTTAGGTACCCATTTAAGAACCGGTCCTCCCTTATTAGTTTTATGGTCTACGTATGCCTTTCTTACGGGTCTATTTCTACGGTCTGTGTTAGATTTTTCTATGATTCCAGATGATTTCTTAGGGACCCATATCTTTCTAATTTCAAGAGGATGACAGAGATTTGTCCAGGCTCTAAGTTGTTGTTTTGTAACCCATATGCTACGCATTCCTATAGCTTTGGCTTTTGCTTCAGTTTTATGGGATTTTTTTGGTGTAATGCCCCATATATATATAAGCGAAAAGTATGTACAAAGTGAGTCGGAGACGAGCTCCGCAATCAAACCAGTAACATGCTACTGGGCACAAGCAAAAGCTCAACTACGCAAGTGAAAAACGCCTACCAAGCCACACGCCAAAGTCTGCGTATGGCCACTCGATGCAGCTCGTACTTGGCGGACGTACCACCAATGCGCATGATAACCAGATCAAGAACACTCCCTACCAGCCTGTGAGGCGTAGTGATGATCCCCTCCTTCAAGCGTCTGTTTCTTGCCTGCCAAATATGATAAACCAGATAGGCAAGAACATGTCGATAAGCAGCTTGTAAAAGATGCTTCCCTCGCCACCGGGACGCCGCCCACTGAATACCAGTGCTCCATGCCTGATAGGGCCAGATCCTCCTAATCCGCCGCCGCAAAAGCCGCAGGCATTGCCATGAGAATGGGCAGTCAAAAAAGAGATGTTGGGCCGTCTCAAAGTGCAGCTCATCACAAAGGCAACAAGCTGGAGTTCCCACCCGCTGAGCAATCCACGGCTTGTCCCTAGTCGAGAGGCGATCCTGCAAACCCAAATAAAGAATGAACTCGTGCCTAGGAACCTTCAAAGGGCCCCCAAACAGTGCAACCCAGCAGACAGGTGGTCTCCTATGTTGCATCGCGTCCCTAGCCAACCGAGTCGTCATAGTCCCGTCCGGCGAACCCTTCCATAGTACCCCATCTCGAGACCCACGCACAACGCTCGGGAGTAGACGGTTGATCTCAATGTACTCAACCGCCCCCTGCCCAGGCCAGTTCCACCCATGCGCATCAATAACCATACTAAGTCTTGCATCCTGTGGTAGACCCATCGCAACAGGACCCCGAGGGAAACGCTCAATCAATGGAGTAGTAAGCAGCCAGGGATCCTTCCACAGCCAAATCGTGGACCCGTCCCCAACACGGAATGTAATCAGAGATCGGATCAATGGTCTCAATTGTAGCATCTTCCTCCAGCTCCAAGCGTCATTCGCCGATACCCGGAGGTCCCAAATCGAGCGAGACATCAGCCGCGTCCCATAAAGCCATTCAACCCAAATCGACCCCGGTGTTCTGGTAAGAACGCTCCACAAGTGCTTCAGCATTAAAGCCTTGTTGTCGACCGCGATAGACCTTAGTCCCAGTCCACCTTCTCTCACGGGAAGACACATAACATCCCATGCCACCTTAGCTGATCCCCCTCCCCACAAGAACTTCCTAAAGCGCGTTTCCAAGGAATTGACCACGCCTTTAGGGAGCAGGAACACTCCCGCCCAATACGCATGAAGAGCCTGCAACACCGACTTCACCAGTTGCAGGCGGCCCGCATAGGATAAAGAGCGATTGAGCCATGACCCTAATCGCTGATCCACCTTCTGGAGGAGCGGGGCACAGTCATCAATCGTCAAGCGTGAAGTGATAAGCGGCACCCCCAAGTAACGAACCGGCAGATGGCCCACACGATATCCCATCAGGGCCTGAAACGACGCCGTCAGACCCTCAGCTCGGCGAGAAAGATACATCTCGCTCTTATCAGGGTTAGGATGTAACCCTGACAACCTTCCAAATTCATCCAACGCTCGTTTCAGCACCCCAACCGATACCTCGTCCGCATGGCTAAAGAGAAGGAGGTCATCCACAAACGCTAACGAGACCAGTCTGAGTTCCTCACATCGCCAATGGTATCGAAACCGAGGTTCCTCCGAAACATATCTCGTGAGCAGCCCTTGAAGAACCTCCATAACCAAGGTAAAAAGATAGGGCGAAATGGGATCCCCCTGTCGCAGACCCTCTTTCCCTTAAAAAACCCCACCACCTGCCCATTCAAGTTGAGCGAGAAGGCTGTAGTCGTGAGGCATGCGCGAATCCAACCAATGTACGTAGGGTGAAAGCCCATGGCGCGTAACACCGACAGCAAAAAGCCACACTCGACCTTGTCGTAGGCCTTCGCCAAGTCAATCTTGAACATCGCTCGTGGCGGGCGACCCTTGGACTTATACCCGAGGCACAACTCCTGCGCCAGCAACACATTATCGCTTATGCGGCGCCCTGGTATAAACGCTGTCTGAGAGCCGTGCACCAACGAAGGCAGATGTATCTTCAGTCGGTTGGCCAGGATCTTGGAGATCACCTTGTAAAGTACATTGCAGCATGAGATGGGTCTGAAATCAGTCGCCCGCCTAGGTGCATCCCTCTTAGGGATCAACGTGATGAGTGTGCTATTGAGCCCCTTAAGAAGCCTTCCCGTAACGAAGAAGTCCTGTACCGCGTCGACCACCGCGTCGACCACAATCTCCCAACCGCTCGAAAGAACGCAACTGTATACCCGTCAGGGCCAGGCGCTTTCTCATCCCCCATAGAGAAGAGCACCGTCCGAACCTCCATATTAGTGACTACGGCAATCATGGAGGTAGCATTCGCTGGGGAAAGCGTCCGTACCACAGCGCACTGCACGTCAGAATCTGCAATCGGCGCCGAGTGCATAGACTGACCCAATAAGTCCTGATAGAACCCAATCAACTCGCCTTCCACCTCATCCGGCTCCTCCAGCAGGGTTTCCCGTGGCCGTCTCCGAAGACCAAATCCGATTAGCATCCCGGCGCATGGCTAGCCTACGAAAGAAGTATGACGAGCATTGATCACCGTCCTTGAGCCATGCAAGCTTAGCCCGTTGTGACAATGCCGACTGCTCAACCATCACCGCTTCGCATACAACATCCGGCATATCCGTTCAAGGTCATAAAAGGCCTCTTCATTTGGGTACCGTGTAGCATAATCCTGTGCAATATCAAGAAAATATTTTGCCTCCGTGACGTTTGCCGTCAAATCCCTTTCGACCGTCGCAGCCCCAGGAGAGAAGGCTTCAACATCTTCGGCCGTCTTACCAACACAAACATGGGATACCCCGTAATAGGAACCCCCACACCTTCTGGACCAAATCGAAGAACCTCGGATCCTTCACCAAGAAGTTGTCGAACCGAAACATCACCTTATGCTGTCGCACTACAGTGGCCCCTGATAGGACAGGCGAGTGATCTGAGGACGCAGGCAAACCACAACGACAGAAGGCGTCCGTAAATCTGGCAAACCACTGCGGGTTACCCAAAATCCGATCCAAGCGCCTCCAGATCCCGGCATCAGCACGTTGTTGATTATACCAAGTGAAGACCTGGCCCATCGTCGGTAATGTCAATAAATCCGCACTCACTAAGTATGCACGAAAGTCCTCCATATCGTGAATAGGGGGCGATCCCCCTCTTCCCTCGTCCGGATGTAAAATAGCATTGAAGTCCCTTAGTCGTGTCGGCATTTGCTGTTCGGTATTGAGCATTTAAGATAAAGCATCATTGTAGCTGGAATAGAAGTTACGATACTTAGTAGTCGTTACATGCTTAAGAATAATAGATGGAGGTTCAACAGGATAATTCTTAGCACACACTTGACTCCTATTACAAAAATTAGAACTAGACGCTTCAAAATTAACTGGCTGCTTCTTTCTAAGGGAGTAAGCAACATCATTCTTTGCTAGACTGTCTCATGTGGCTTTCTTCTTTCCCTTTTTATTTAGAGCAGCCTGTGAGTACGTGCAACGAGGAGTTAGTAAGCTTGGATATTCTAGATGCAATTTGCTTTCTTTTCCCTCTAGTTTTGGTAGGAATGTCTATTTGGGAGTCGACTAAATAAGTTTGCAGAGAGACTAAAGCTAAACTAGTGTCGATTTGGTTTCAAGTGAGGAGAACTTAATAGTACTTCATTCTCTATTTTGTAAGTTATCCTCTCTGACTCTAGAGTTGAGGTTGTGGTTCTGCTAGTGTAAATTTGTTTTTCTAGTGGGGAAATTATATTGAACAGTATTTCATTCTCTAACTGGACAGTTATCATTTCTGATTCCAGAGTTGAGGCTTTAGTTTTGCTAGTGTCGATTTGTTTTTATAGTGAGGAAATAATACTAAGCAGTACTCATTCTCTAACTGGAAAGTTAATCTTTCTGATTCTAGATTTGATCGTAAGTCAGATATTTCTCTGATTATGGCTGGTATATATGCAGTAGAGGTATTTGTTTTTTCGACACCTAGTTCTTCAGAAAAGGGTGTATAAATAGGTAAGTAGTCATCTGACAAAGTATTTCCCTTGTTCTGTAACTATTGTTCAGTTCCTCATAGTCAAGTGGGATTTCGGCCTAGTCCTCCCTATTTCTCTTATTCTTTTCCAACACATCAAGTGCAGATGAGCTCGTGAAAGGCATAAGACTAGGCATATTTAATCCTAGAAAGCTAATGTCATAAAGAGGTAGAGGCTTCTTCACTATTGGGATAGAGTCTGGATTGAAATCTAATCCTTCATGTGGGTCATAAAATTCTATGTCTCTAGGCTTATTCAAGAAGATCGTTCTATCTGTTTGTCCTCTCTTAGTAAGTAGGTCCTCTAGCTTCTTAATCTTAGCATATAATTTTACACTCTCTTTGCTTAAAATTTCGAACTCGCATGTTTTAGTAATTCGTTCGTCTTCGCTCGTTGTCCATTTGGCCTTTACCTCACTAACCTGGGTTTTCAACCCTATTTCTAAGTCACGACTATCAATTTTCGACTGTTCTACTTCTTGCAGACAATCTAACATGCTATTATCTCGTAATGATTAAGTAGACTCTATAATTATTGTCAAAACGAGCTTGTAAGTCATTGACTTTTAATATAGATTCAGCTAAGTTGGCTCTCGAGTCAGCTAAGCTAGTTTCTAATCTACTTACTTGTGGCGCCCCACCTTTCACCACTACTTTCTTAACTAGTCTATGCGACTAATGTCCTAATAATGAAATAGACCGAACAAAATTTCGTATAGAGAATTGCCTGTGAGTCATGCAACGATGAGTTAGTAAGCTTGGATTTGCTAGATGCAATTTGCTTTCTTTTCCCTCTAGTTTTGGTAGGAATGTCTATTTGGGAGTCGACTATATAAGTTTGCTGAGAGACTAAAGCTAAACTAGTGTCAATTTGGTTTCAAGTGAGGAGAACTTAATAGTACTTCATTCTCTATTTGGTAAGTTATCCTCTCTGACTCTAGAGTTGAGGTTGTGGTTCTGCTAGTGTAAATTTGTTTTTCTAGTGCGGAAATTGTATTGAACAGTATTTCATTCTCTAACTGGACAGTTTTCATTTCTGATTCTAGAGTTGAGGCTTTAGTTTCGCTAGTGTCGATTTGTTTTTCTAGTGAGGAAATAATACTAAGCAGTACTTCATTCTCTAACTGGAAAGTTAATCTTTCTGATTCTAGAATTGATCGTAAGTCAGATATTTCTCTGATTATGGCTGGTATATATGCAGTAGAGGTATTGTTTTTTCGACACCTAGTTCTTCAGAAGAGGGTGTATAAATAGGTAAGTAGTCATCAGACAAAGTATTTCCCCTGTTCTGTAACTATTGTTCAGTTCCTCATAGTCAAGCAGGATTTTGGCCTAGTCCTCCCTATTTCTCTTATTCTTTTCCGACACATCAAGTGCAGATGAGCTCGTGAAAGGAATAAGACTAGGTATATTTAATCCTAGAAAGCTAATGTCATAAAGAGGTAGAGGCTTCTTCACGATTGGGATAGAGTCTGGATTGAAACCTAATCCTTCATGTGGGTCATAAAATTCTATGTCTCTAGGCTTATTCAAGAAGATCGTTCTATCTGTTTGTCCTCTCTTAATAAGTAGGTCCTCTAGCTTCTTAATCTTAGCATATAATTTTACACGCTCTTTGCTTAAAATTTCGAACTCGCATGTTTTAGTAATTCGCTCGTCTTCGCTCGTTGTCCGTTTGGCCTTTAGCTCACTAACCTGGGTTTTCAACCCTTCTATTTCTAAGTCACGACTATCAATTTTCGACTGTTCTACTTCTTGCAGACAATCTAAGTTGCTATTATCTCGTAATGATTAAGTAGACATCCATAATTATTGTCAAAACCAGCTTGTAAGTCATTGACTTTTTTTTTGGAAACGTTCACTAAAAAATGACAGCTAAGTTGGCTCTCGAGTCAGCTAAGCTAGTTTCTAATCTATTTACTTCTTCACAGGTCATATCTAGAACCCCTAATGTATTAGCTAATTTTACTACTCTTGACCTGAAGTATTTAAGTTCATTTTGAAGTATTACATATTTTTCTTGAAGTTCAGAGTGCAGTTTTAGGTTAAAAGATTTAACCTCCTTTCCTGAAGACGGCTCATTGTCCTCATTACCAGCATTAGCTTTCAGATCCTTCTGCTCAGAATCACCTTCTTCCACCAGAGCCATCAGGGCAACCAGAATAAAATATCCACACTTGACGGATCTGCAAAACGAGTTAATGGGATTTAGGACCCATTTAAGGACCGGTCCACCCTTATTAGTTTTATGGTCTACGTATGCCTTTCTCACGGGTCTATTTCTACGGTCAGTGTTAGATTTTCTATGATTCCAGATGATTTCTTAGGGACCCATATCTTTCTAATTCCTAGAGGATGACAGAGATTTGTTCATGCTCTAAGTTGTTGTTCTGTAACCCATATGCTACGCATTCCTATAGCTTTGGCTTTTGCTTGAGTTTTATGGGACTTTCTGTTGTCAACATGTCCTTGTCCTCTGTCAGGTTTGTATTCTAACTTAAGAGAAGGTGGTGGTGATGTTCCCTTAGTCGTGTCGGTATTTGCTGTTCCGTATTGAGCATTTAAGATAAAGCATCATTATAGCTGGAATAGAAGTTACGATACTTAGTAGTCGTTACATGCTTAAGAATAATAGATGGACGTTCAACAGGATAATTCTTAGCACACACTTGACGCCTATTACAAAAATTAGAACTAGACGCTTCAAAATTAACTGGCTGCTTCTTTCCAAGGGAGAAAGCGACATCATTCTTTGCTAGGTTGTCTCCTGTGGCTTTCTTCTTTCCCTTTTTATTTAGAGAATTGCCTGTGAGTACATGCAACGATGAGTTAGTAAGCTTGGATTTGCTAGATGCAACTTGCTTTCTTTTCCCTCTAGTTTTGGTAGGAATGTCTATTTGGGAGTCGACTAAGTAAGTTTGCAGAGAGACTAAAGCTAAACTAGTGTCGATTTGGTTTAAAGTGAGGAGAACTTAATAGTACTTCATTCTCTATTTGGTAAGTTATCCTCTCTGACCCTAGAGTTGAGGTTGTGGTTCTGCTAGTGTAAATTTGTTTTTCTAGTGAGGAAATTATATTGAACAGTATTTCATTCTCTAACTGGACAGTTATCATTTCTGATTCTAGAGTTGAGGCTTTAATTTTGCTAGTGTCTATTTGTTTTCTAGTGAGGAAATAATACTAAGCAAGTACTTCATTCTCTAACTGGAAAGTTAATCATTCTAATTCTAGATTTGATCGTAAGTCAGATATTTCTCTGATTATTGCTGATATATATGCAGTAGAAGTATTTGTTTTTTCGACACGTAGTTCTTCATAATAGGGTGTATAAATAGGTAAGTAGTCATCAGACAAAGTATTTCCCTTGTTCTGTAACTATTGTTTAGTTCCTCATAGTCAAGTGGGATTTCGGCCTAGTCCTCAGACAAAGTATTTCTCTTATTCTTTTCCAACACATCAAGTGCAGATGAGCTCGTGAAAGGCATAACACTAGGCATATTTAATCCTAGAAAGCTAATGTCATAAAGAGGTAGAGGCTTCTTCACTATTGGGATAGAGTCTGGATTGAAACCCAATCCTTCATGTGGGTCATAAAATTCTATGTCTCTAGGCTTATTCAAGAAGATCGTTCTATCTGTTTGTCCTCTCTTAGTAAGTAGGTCCTCTAGCTTCTTAATCTTAGCATATAATTTTACACGCTCTTTGCTTAAAATTTCGAACTCGCATGTTTTAGTAATTCGCTCGTCTTCGCTCGTTATCCATTTGGCCTTTAGCTCACTAACCTGGGTTTTCAACCCTTCTATTTCTAAGTCACGATTATCAATTTTCGACTGTTCTACTTCTTGCAGACAATCTAAGTTGCTATTATCTCGTAATGATTAAGTAGACATCCATAATTATTGTCAAAATGAGCTTGTAAGTCAATGACTTTTGATTTAAATTAAGCTAAGTTGGCTCTCGAGTCAGCTAAGCTAGTGTAATACTCCTCGTCCTTCTTCTTGGGAAGGTAGCAGTCTCTAGCAAAGTTCCCAGGCATTCCGCAATTGAAGCATTTGCTAGGCTCAGAGTCATTCATAGTGTCGGGCTATTGGAAAGGTTTTGGTGGCTATTTGGAGCTTGACGAGACCCTTTGTCGATTGGCAGATGATGATGACTTCTTGACGTACTGTTTTTCCATTCTTTTTGTTACGTAAGCCACATGCTTCTCGAAGTCTTTGAATTTGGGATCTGATTCTGATTCGGAGTCTTCACTAGACGACTTAGCAGACTTATTCTTTGCGGATTTTGTGCTTGTCTTAAGAGTGGTATCTGTTACTAGGGCTATAGGGTCTATCACTGCCTTACCCTTCTTATCTCCGATTTATTCAAGAACATCGTCACTATGCTGCTCGAGATTTTCGTAAATGCTGTGAATGTCAATTTGGTCAAGGTCCTTGTTAAGCCTGAAGTGTGTGGTGACTCTCTTCCATTCAGGATTGAGTGAGGTGAGGAATTTGACATTGTGTTCCATGTTCGTTTTAATGATTGCTTATCTTCCTTAGTGCGTTCACAAGGACCATGAACCTGTTGTAGGTCCCAGCAATTTGTTCGTTAGGCTTGGCCTTGAAGGAATCATATGCTGCAAGGGTATTTGCTTTCTTAGCTCAGTCCACTCTCTGTTCCTTTTTTTTGGAACGTGTCACTAATATAAATGGAAAACAGGAGTCACAGAGCAGCGTACATGATATCGCTCATGACGCACCAAACGGTAATGAAAACATGCGACCAGCCGGCACCAAAGACAAGGCAGCCCAGACAACCTACCAGGTCCCAAAAAGACCAAAGCCAAAAGAACAACATGGAACAAAGGCACTCAAGACACGTCCAAAGGGCGAAACATGACAGGGCAACATAGGTGTCGAGGAACCACTTCCAACAACAGGTTACTGGCACCAGATGTAGTACCAGCAAGGGAGCCCGGTTAAGTGCCAAAAAGCGCCAGAAGGCACAGAGACCGAAGGCATAATCACGAATGATACGCTTCAGGCGGGGATAGGGGCATCCGCAAGGCTGGTCAGTGAAAAGGCATTTTCACGCCACCTCCTGATTTCCAAATAAATGTAGGATAGTGAGTAGATCGCCATTCCAAAGTGCGCCACACATCCCCAAGGAAACCAGCACCGCAAAGGCCAACCAATCGCGTGGAACAGCACCCAATCCAGGGCTGGCAGCCACGGAATCCAAGCCATCCCGCAGAGCACAAGCAGCCACGAAGGTCGACAGAAAGATCAATAGCTGCAAAAACCAACAGAGCAAGAAACCAGAGGGTACGGGGAAGAAAGGAAAAATTCGAAGCAAAGTAATAGAAGGGATGAGAAATGACTGAGGTCCACTGGAAATCGTTGCCCGCCCCGCCTCCTTATGATCTGCTCACTCCAGTCCATCCCAAGGGGTTAGTAACCTGCATGCAAACAAAGAACCCAAGCCACGGAGCAAAGCATCAACGAAAACACGGCAAGATGACCCAAAAAACAACAAAAAAACAATCAGCAATCAGCAATATGACCAGGGAATACGCCAAACCCGTCGCATCGCCTCCAGTTGCAAGGTGTATTTCTGCGAGATTGTGGAAAGACGCAGGCAAATCAGAGCCTCGATCTCAGAGACAATCTGGTCAGGTGTGCGTCGTCTACCGTCGTGCCATCTCCTGTTACGCTCAGCCCACAGATGGTAGACCAGGGAGGCAAGCGCATGTCGTGGGCCCAGCCATGCTAAGTGCCCATTCCGCTAGCGTCGAGCCGCCCAACGGATGCCCTCCAACCAGTGCCTAAGAGGCCATCCAAATCGCATGTGTTCCCGAATCAGGCGGAAGCAGCGCCTCGAGAAAATGAACTCAAAGAAAAGATGCCGAGTAGTCTCCACAACATCTTCAAAGAAGGCAATTAGAGGATCCCGCCGCCACCATCACCCATTGTTTGTCGCGCGTAGCTAATCTATCCCGGATAGCTAACCATAGGATAATCTCGTGCCGGGGGATCGAAATAGGCCCCCCAAATAGCGTATACCAATGGACAGGGCATCATCGTCGAAGACTCTCTCGGCCCGAGTGGGTAGTGAAAGCTCCATTTCCAACTGCAATCCATCTCACAGTATCCTCCTCCCCCGTGTGTAGTGGGGGAAGCATGGGGCAATCTCCAAGTATTCGGTAGTGGTTTGTGCAGGCCAGTGCCAACCATCTTCATTAATAACACAGCTCAGCCTCGAATCAAGGGGCAGCCCCATAACCTGCGGTCCGCGAGGAAATCTCTCCGCCAGGGGGCAATTAAGGAGCCAGGGTTCGGTCCAAAGACGGGTCTTGACGCCATTGCCAACGCGGAATTCGATAAGGGGCCTAAAGGCGTGGCGAAGTTTTAAAAGTTTTCTCCAGCTCCATGAGGTCCTCGCCGAAGCTCTAGTGGTCCAGTGGGACTCGTTGCGCAGCCTTGTCCGTCGAATCCATGTAGCCCAGATGGACTCATTTTCCTCATTCAACACGCTCCAAATAAGTCGCATCATTAGCGCCTTGTTGTCCGTCTCGATAGATCGCAGTCCAAGGCCACCCTCCTCCCTAGGGACACAGATATCATCCCATGCCACTTTAGCACTCGAGCCCCTCCAGAGAAATGATCTCAGCCTACTCACGATAGCTCGAATCATGCCCTTGGGGAGTAAGAAAACACCAGCCCAATACGTGTGAATGCCGAGGAGGACCGATCTAATCAATTGAACACGGCCAGCATAAGATAGAGACAGATTTGTCCAAGTTCCAAGGCGACGATCAATGTTGTAATACCCGTAAAACTTAATACCAAATTTCGATGTAATAATTATGTGGATTTATTGAATTAGGAATGTTAATACGGAAATTAAGATTCGGAACAAAAATATAAATTATATAAGGGCCGAACTATTTTTGGAAACCTAGTTATGGGATTACTCAAAATTAATAATTTATTTTGATAATGGGCTATACATGAATTATTATAAAAGGCCCAAAAGCTCAAATAATATAGGTATACCATGGGCTAAGCTTCCTTAAGCTTAAAGCAAAAAGAATCGTAATCTTAGTAAAGTCCCATCATCAATACTCTCAAGAATTCAATACTTATCTATTCCAAAATTTCTACCAAAGGCCAATTATTTACAAAAGCCTTGAAGAATCGTTGAACAGGAGGTGAATTAAAAAGGAAACTAAGAACTTAGCAACACAAGGGGTATAACCACTCGAAATCTATAATACCAAGGTAAGGTACACTACAGTTTCTCGTATTAACATGTTTCAAGTTATATAAATATTACGCAATGTTATATTAAGCATAGGGAAGAGAAAATTCGAAAGAGGTCATGATTAGAAACCCTAAGTTCATAGATTTTGGTTCATATTCATATATGTTTAGAAAAGGCAATCTTTAATGACTTTCGAAGCATGTAACGGCTTGAAATTTTATTATGTACTTTAGAAACTTAACAATTCAACGTGCAAGATTTTCGGGATTCAGTGTAGTTTTGTTGAAAATGATCTCGACACTGTACAGTTTTAGGGTTTTTGGGAGAATTACTGGTTTCAGACGTTCTCGACCTAGTATCCTACCCCACAAAGATTTCGAAATGAATTATAGAAGAATTTCGAGATGATTTCGAGATATAAGCACTCCCCATAGAAAAATCTCGAGATGTATAGTAAATAGATGTCGAGATACATAGTAGAAAGATTTTGAGATATGATAGTTCTTCACATGAAAAGATTTCGAGATGTAAACTATAGAAAGATTTCGAGATGCTATAATGGTTCTTCTTATACAAAGATTTCGAAATATACTCCCTCCGTTCCACTAATTTTATCACATTTTGCCATTTCGGGCGTCCCACTAATTTTATCACTTTTCCTTATTTAGCAAAAAAACTATCACAAACAATCAATACAATAATATTAAATATTGGCTAAAAGACGTGTCAAAATATACACTTTATTACCTTTTCATTGTACTATATTATTTTAATAATACCACCTTAATATCCGTGCCCACCAAGATATGTGATAAAATAACGGGACGGAGGGAGTAATAACTTTCATAGAAGGATCTCGAGATGCATTATACCAAGATTTCGAAGTGAATAAATGAAAGACCTCGAGATGCCTTATGAGAAAAATGATTTCGAGATATACAATTTAGAGATTTCGAGATACATAGTAAAAAGACTTCAAGGTGTAGAATAGAATTCGACATCACATGGATCTCGACATTAGTAAGATTTCGATGAACTTATATAGATCTATACATTGCTTAAGAATTCGATATTTGCTTTTCAACCAAAGATCTCGGCATTATTATGTTAGCAAAAATTTCGACATCTAAGTTTTCGATATCATGTTCTCGATATCTATTTAATATGTAATATTTCTAAATTTCGATATAAAAGACTTCGAGATGTGATAATTATATCATACAAAAATTTCGAAATGTACTTTTTCAAAGAAGGATCTCGGGATGTCTCATACAACGATTTCGAAATGTAGTAGTTTTCGGTATTTAGCAATTTTAGCATTTTTAGGAAATAGGGTTTTCATTGTTTTAGGGTTTTTGATATTTTTAATATTTGATAATTAAGATACGAGAATTTAGACTTACCTGACTTAACAAATATATTGATAAGAAAATATTTTTTTAATACTCAGAGGATCGAAGCGTAGGAAAATTACCAGATTTCGTGAGTAAT
Organism: Craterostigma plantagineum; assembly: GCA_027422505.1. NCBI lineage: Eukaryota > Viridiplantae > Streptophyta > Magnoliopsida > Lamiales > Linderniaceae > Craterostigma > Craterostigma plantagineum. The sequence continues at coordinate 130,677 of JAPQWV010000999.1, forward strand.
TTTATCAGGAGGACAGGTAGGTGGATCATCCATCTACAATACGTAAACACATGTGTGTCTTTATGTGATTCGATGATTTCTGTGACTTACGTGATTTACGTGTCTTACTTGTTTTACGTACCTTCCATGTGAAATCATGCTTTTATGAAATTTCTTGTGCATGCATGGCACATGCATATCACGTTAGAACGAGAGGTGATTACACCGTATTGAGACGGTGATGATTTAAGATACTGACGTATGGGGTAGAATATGCTCAATGTTATATTAAGCATAGGGAAGAGAAAATTCGAAATAGGTCATGATTAGAAACCCTAAGTTCATAGATTTTGGTTCATATTCATATATGTTTAGGAAAGGCAAGCTTTAATGACTTTCGAAGCATGTAACGGATTGAAATTTTATTATGTCCTTTAGAAACTTAACAATTCAAGGTGCAAGATTTTCGAGATTCAGTGTAGTTTTGTTGAAAATGATCTCGACACTGTACAGTTTTAGGGTTTTTGGGAGAATTACTGGTTTCAGACGTTCTCGACCTAGTATCCTACCCCCCAAAGATTTCGAAATGAATTATAGAAGAATTCGAGATGATTTCGAGATATAAGCACTCCCCATAGAAAAATCTCGAGATGTATAGTAAATAGATGTCGAGATACATAATAGAAAGATTTCGAGATATGATAGTTCTTCACATGAAAAGATTTCGAGATGTAAACTATAGAAAGATTTCGAGATGCTATAATGGTTCTTCTTTACAAAGATGTCGAAATATAATAACTTTCATAGAAGGATCTCGAGATGCATTATACCGAGATTTCGAAGTGAATAAATGAAAGATCTCTAGATGCCTTATGAGAAAAATGATTTCGAGATATACAATTCAGAGATTTCGAGATACATAGTAAAAATACTTCGAGGTGTAGAATAGAATTCGACAACACATGGATCTCGACATTAGTAAGATTTCGATAAACTTATATAGATCTCGACATTGCTTAAGAATTCGATATTTGCTTTTCAACCAAAGATCTCGGCATTATTATGTTAGCAAAAATTTCGACATCTAAGTTTTCGATATCTTGTTCTCGATATCTATTTAATACTTCCTCCGTCCCATCTAATTCTTCCCAAAGATTAGTGGGCACGGAGATTGAGAAACCACATTATTCTAATATTATAGTACACCTTTTGAGGTATGGAGAGAGAAAAGTTATTAGTGGACACGTAAATCAAAAAGACTTTTTTTAATATTAATGGTGTAATTAGTTTAATAAGTGGGATAATTTTTTACCAAACATGAAAATGGGAAGAATTATGTGGGACGCCCGAAATAGAAAGATGGGAAGAAATAAGTGGGACGGAGGTAGTATATAATATTTCTAAGATTTCGAAATTGTTATAGAAAGACTTCGAGATGTGATAATTATATCATACAAAAATTTCGAAATGTACTTTTTCAAAGAAGGATCTCGGGATGTCTCATACAATGGTTTCGAAATGTAATAGTTTTCGGTATTTAGCAATTTTAGCATTTTTAGGAATTTTAGGGTTTCATTATTTTAGGGTTTCTGATATTTCTAATATTTTGATAATTAAGATTCGAGAATTTTAGACTTACCTGACTTAACAAATATATTGATAAGAAAATATTTTTTTAATACTCAGAGGATCGAAGGGTAGGAAAATTACCAGATTTCGTGAGTAGTTTTATCAGGAGGACAGGTAGGTGGATCATCCATCTACAATACGTACACACATGTGTGTCTTTATGTGATTCGATGATTTCTGTGACTTACGTGATTTACGTGTCTTACTTGTTTTACGTACCTTCCATGTGAAATCATGCTTTTATGAAATTTCTTGTGCATGCATGGCACGTGCATATCACGTTAGAACGAGAGGTGATTACACCGTATTGAGACGGTGATGATTTAAGATACTGACGTATGGGGTAGAATATGCTCAATGTTATATTAAGCATAGGGAAGAGAAAATTCGAAATAGGTCATGATTAGAAACCCTAAGTTCATAGATTTTGGTTCATATTCATATATGTTTAGGAAAGGCAAGCTTTAATGACTTTCGAAGCATGTAACGGATTGAAATTTTATTATGTCCTTTAGAAACTTAACAATTCAAGGTGCAAGATTTTCGGGATTCAGTGTAGTTTTGTTGAAAATGATCTCGACACTGTACAGTTTTAGGGTTTTTGGGAGAATTACTGGTTTCAGACGTTCTCGACCTAGTATCCTACCCCCCAAAGATTTCGAAATGAATTATAGAAGAATTCGAGATGATTTCGAGATATAAGCACTCCCCATAGAAAAATCTCGAGATGTATAGTAAATAGATGTCGAGATACATAATAGAAAGATTTCGAGATTTCTTCACATGAAAAGATTTCGAGATGTAAACTATAGAAAGATTTCGAGATGCTATAATGGTTCTTCTTTACAAAGATGTCGAAATATAATAACTTTCATAGAAGGATCTCGAGATGCATTATACCGAGATTTCGAAGTGAATAAATGAAAGATCTCTAGATGCCTTATGAGAAAAATGATTTCGAGATATACAATTCAGAGATTTCGAGATACATAGTAAAAATACTTCGAGGTGTAGAATAGAATTCGACAACACATGGATCTCGACATTAGTAAGATTTCGATAAACTTATATAGATCTCGACATTGCTTAAGAATTCGATATTTGCTTTTCAACCAAAGATCTCGGCATTATTATGTTAGCAAAAATTTCGACATCTAAGTTTTCGATATCTTGTTCTCGATATCTATTTAATACTTCCTCCGTCCCATCTAATTCTTCCCAAAGATTAGTGGGCACGGAGATTGAGAAACCACATTATTCTAATATTATAGTACACCTTTTGAGGTATGGAGAGAGAAAAGTTATTAGTGGACACGTAAATCAAAAAGACTTTTTTTAATATTAATGGTGTAATTAGTTTAATAAGTGGGATAATTTTTTACCAAACATGAAAATGGGAAGAATTATGTGGGACGCCCGAAATAGAAAGATGGGAAGAAATAAGTGGGACGGAGGTAGTATATAATATTTCTAAGATTTCGAAATTGTTATAGAAAGACTTCGAGATGTGATAATTATATCATACAAAAATTTCGAAATGTACTTTTTCAAAGAAGGATCTCGGGATGTCTCATACAATGGTTTCGAAATGTAATAGTTTTCGGTATTTAGCAATTTTAGCATTTTTAGGAATTTTAGGGTTTCATTATTTTAGGGTTTCTGATATTTCTAATATTTTGATAATTAAGATTCGAGAATTTTAGACTTACCTGACTTAACAAATATATTGATAAGAAAATATTTTTTTAATACTCAGAGGATCGAAGGGTAGGAAAATTACCAGATTTCGTGAGTAGTTTTATCAGGAGGACAGGTAGGTGGATCATCCATCTACAATACGTACACACATGTGTGTCTTTATGTGATTCGATGATTTCTGTGACTTACGTGATTTACGTGTCTTACTTGTTTTACGTACCTTCCATGTGAAATCATGCTTTTATGAAATTTCTTGTGCATGCATGGCACATGCATATCACGTTAGAACGAGAGGTGATTACACCGTATTGAGACGGTGATGATTTAAGATACTGACGTATGGGGTAGAATATGCTCAATGTTATATTAAGCATAGGGAAGAGAAAATTCGAAATAGGTCATGATTAGAAACCCTAAGTTCATAGATTTTGGTTCATATTCATATATGTTTAGGAAAGGCAAGCTTTAATGACTTTCGAAGCATGTAACGGATTGAAATTTTATTATGTCCTTTAGAAACTTAACAATTCAAGGTGCAAGATTTTCGGGATTCAGTGTAGTTTTGTTGAAAATGATCTCGACACTGTACAGTTTTAGGGTTTTTGGGAGAATTACTGGTTTCAGACGTTCTCGACCTAGTATCCTACCCCCCAAAGATTTCGAAATGAATTATAGAAGAATTCGAGATGATTTCGAGATATAAGCACTCCCCATAGAAAAATCTCGAGATGTATAGTAAATAGATGTCGAGATACATAATAGAAAGATTTCGAGATATGATAGTTCTTCACATGAAAAGATTTCGAGATGTAAACTATAGAAAGATTTCGAGATGCTATAATGGTTCTTCTTTACAAAGATGTCGAAATATAATAACTTTCATAGAAGGATCTCGAGATGCATTATACCGAGATTTCGAAGTGAATAAATGAAAGATCTCTAGATGCCTTATGAGAAAAATGATTTCGAGATATACAATTCAGAGATTTCGAGATACATAGTAAAAAGACTTCGAGGTGTAGAATAGAATTCGACAACACATGGATCTCGACATTAGTAAGATTTCGATAAACTTATATAGATCTCGACATTGCTTAAGAATTCGATATTTGCTTTTCAACCAAAGATCTCGGCATTATTATGTTAGCAAAATTTCGACATCTAAGTTTTCGATATCTTGTTCTCGATATCTATTTAATACTTCCTCCGTCCCATCTAATTCTTCCCAAAGATTAGTGGGCACGGAGATTGAGAAACCACATTATTCTAATATTATAGTACACCTTTTGAGGTATGGAGAGAGAAAAGTTATTAGTGGACACGTAAATCAAAAAGACTTTTTTTAATATTAATGGTGTAATTAGTTTAATAAGTGGGATAATTTTTTACCAAACATGAAAATGGGAAGAATTATGTGGGACGCCCGAAATAGAAAGATGGGAAGAAATAAGTGGGACGGAGGTAGTATATAATATTTCTAAGATTTCGAAATTGTTATAGAAAGACTTCGAGATGTGATAATTATATCATACAAAAATTTCGAAATGTACTTTTTCAAAGAAGGATCTCGGGATGTCTCATACAATGGTTTCGAAATGTAATAGTTTTCGGTATTTAGCAATTTTAGCATTTTTAGGAATTTTAGGGTTTCATTATTTTAGGGTTTCTGATATTTCTAATATTTTGATAATTAAGATTCGAGAATTTTAGACTTACCTGACTTAACAAATATATTGATAAGAAAATATTTTTTTAATACTCAGAGGATCGAAGGGTAGGAAAATTACCAGATTTCGTGAGTAGTTTTATCAGGAGGACAGGTAGGTGGATCATCCATCTACAATACGTACACACATGTGTGTCTTTATGTGATTCGATGATTTCTGTGACTTACGTGATTTACGTGTCTTACTTGTTTTACGTACCTTCCATGTGAAATCATGCTTTTATGAAATTTCTTGTGCATGCATGGCACATGCATATCACGTTAGAACGAGAGGTGATTACACCGTATTGAGACGGTGATGATTTAAGATACTGACGTATGGGGTAGAATATGCTCAATGTTATATTAAGCATAGGGAAGAGAAAATTCGAAATAGGTCATGATTAGAAACCCTAAGTTCATAGATTTTGGTTCATATTCATATATGTTTAGGAAAGGCAAGCTTTAATGACTTTCGAAGCATGTAACGGATTGAAATTTTATTATGTCCTTTAGAAACTTAACAATTCAAGGTGCAAGATTTTCGGGATTCAGTGTAGTTTTGTTGAAAATGATCTCGACACTGTACAGTTTTAGGGTTTTTGGGAGAATTACTGGTTTCAGACGTTCTCGACCTAGTATCCTACCCCCCAAAGATTTCGAAATGAATTATAGAAGAATTCGAGATGATTTCGAGATATAAGCACTCCCCATAGAAAAATCTCGAGATGTATAGTAAATAGATGTCGAGATACATAATAGAAAGATTTCGAGATATGATAGTTCTTCACATGAAAAGATTTCGAGATGTAAACTATAGAAAGATTTCGAGATGCTATAATGGTTCTTCTTTACAAAGATGTCGAAATATAATAACTTTCATAGAAGGATCTCGAGATGCATTATACCGAGATTTCGAAGTGAATAAATGAAAGATCTCTAGATGCCTTATGAGAAAAATGATTTCGAGATATACAATTCAGAGATTTCGAGATACATAGTAAAAAGACTTCGAGGTGTAGAATAGAATTCGACAACACATGGATCTCGACATTAGTAAGATTTCGATAAACTTATATAGATCTCGACATTGCTTAAGAATTCGATATTTGCTTTTCAACCAAAGATCTCGGCATTATTATGTTAGCAAAAATTTCGACATCTAAGTTTTCGATATCATGTTCTCGATATCTATTTAATTCTTCCTCCGTCCCATCTAATTCTTCCCAAAGATTAGTGGGCACGGAGATTGAGAAACCACATTATTCTAATATTATAGTACACCTTTTGAGGTATGGAGAGAGAAAAGTTATTAGTGGACACGTAAATCAAAAAGACTTTTTTTAATATTAATGGTGTAATTAGTTTAATAAGTGGGATAATTTTTTACCAAACATGGAAATGGGAAGAATTATGTGGGACACCCGAAATAGAAAGATGGGAAGAAATAAGTGGGACGGAGGTAGTATATAATATTTCTAAGATTTCGAAATTGTTATAGAAAGACTTCGAGATGTGATAATTATATCATACAAAAATTTCGAAATGTACTTTTTCAAAGAAGGATCTCGGGATGTCTCATACAATGGTTTCGAAATGTAATAGTTTTCGGTATTTAGCAATTTTAGCATTTTTAGGAATTTTAGGGTTTCATTATTTTAGGGTTTCTGATATTTCTAATATTTTGATAATTAAGATTCGAGAATTTTAGACTTACCTGACTTAACAAATATATTGATAAGAAAATATTTTTTTAATACTCAGAGGATCGAAGGGTAGGAAAATTACCAGATTTCGTGAGTAGTTTTATCAGGAGGACAGGTAGGTGGATCATCCATCTACAATACGTACACACATGTGTGTCTTTATGTGATTCGATGATTTCTGTGACTTACGTGATTTACGTGTCTTACTTGTTTTACGTACCTTCCATGTGAAATCATGCTTTTATGAAATTTCTTGTGCATGCATGGCACATGCATATCACGTTAGAACGAGAGGTGATTACACCGTATTGAGACGGTGATGATTTAAGATACTGACGTATGGGGTAGAATATGCTCAATGTTATATTAAGCATAGGGAAGAGAAAATTCGAAATAGGTCATGATTAGAAACCCTAAGTTCATAGATTTTGGTTCATATTCATATATGTTTAGGAAAGGCAAGCTTTAATGACTTTCGAAGCATGTAACGGATTGAAATTTTATTATGTCCTTTAGAAACTTAACAATTCAAGGTGCAAGATTTTCGGGATTCAGTGTAGTTTTGTTGAAAATGATCTCGACACTGTACAGTTTTAGGGTTTTTGGGAGAATTACTGGTTTCAGACGTTCTCGACCTAGTATCCTACCCCCCAAAGATTTCGAAATGAATTATAGAAGAATTCGAGATGATTTCGAGATATAAGCACTCCCCATAGAAAAATCTCGAGATGTATAGTAAATAGATGTCGAGATACATAATAGAAAGATTTCGAGATATGATAGTTCTTCACATGAAAAGATTTCGAGATGTAAACTATAGAAAGATTTCGAGATGCTATAATGGTTCTTCTTTACAAAGATGTCGAAATATAATAACTTTCATAGAAGGATCTTGAGATGCATTATACCGAGATTTCCAAGTGAATAAATGAAAGATCTCTAGATGCCTTATGAGAAAAATGATTTCGAGATATACAATTTAGAGATTTCGAGATACATAGTAAAAAGACTTCGAGGTGTAGAATAGAATTCGACAACACATGGATCTCGACATTAGTAAGATTTCGATAAACTTATATAGATCTCGACATTGCTTAAGAATTCGATATTTGCTTTCAACCAAAGATCTCGGCATTATTATGTTAGCAAAAATTTCGACATCTAAGTTTTCGATATCATGTTCTCGATATCTATTTAATACTTCCTCCGTCCCATCTAATTCTTCCCAAAGATTAGTGGGCACGGAGATTAAGAAACCACAATATTTTAATATTATAGTACACCTTTTGAGGTATGGAGAGAGAGAAGTTATTAGTGGACACGCAAATCAAAAAGATTTTTTTAATATTAATGGTGTAATTAGTTTAATTTGTGGGATAATTTTTTACCAAAAATGGAAATGGGAAGAATTATGTGGGACGCCTGAAATAGAAAGATGGGAAGGAATAAGTGGGACGGAGGTAGTATATAATATTTCTAAGATTTCGATGTTGTTATAGAAAGACTTCGAGATGTGATAATTATATCATACAAAAATTTCGAAATGTACTTTTTCAAAGAAGGATCTCGGGATGTCTCATACAATGGTTTCGAAATGTAATAGTTTTCGGTATTTAGCAATTTTAGCATTTTTAGGAATTTTAGGATTTTCATTATTTTAGGGTTTTTGATATTTTTAATATTTTGATAATTAAGATTCGAGAATTTTAGACTTACCTGACTTAACAAATATATTGAGGTGTGTAGTGGGGGAAGCATGGGGCCAATCTCCAAGTATTCGGTAGTTGTTTGTGCAGGCCAGTGCCAACCATCTTCCTTAATAACGCAGCTCAACCGCGAATCAAGGGACGGCCCCATAACCTGCGGTCCGCGAGGAAATCTCTCCGCCAGGGGGCAATTAAGGAGCCAGGGGTCGGTCCAAAGACGGGTCTTGACACCATTGCCAATGCGGAATTCGATAAGGGGACTCGTTGCGCAGCCTTGTCCGTCAAATCCATGTAGCCCAGATGGGCTCATTTTTAAGGTTTCGATATTGTTATAGAAAGACTTCGAGATGTGATAATTATATCATACAAAAATTTTGAAATGTACTTTTTCAAAGAAGGATCTCAGGATGTCTCATACAATGGTTTCTAAATGTAATAGTTTTCGGTATTTAGCAATTTTAGCATTTTTAGGAATTTTAGGGTTTCATTATTTTAGGGTTTCTGATATGTCTAATATTTTGATAATTAAGATTCGAGAATTTTAGACTTACCTGACTTAACAAATATATTGATAAGAAAATATTTTTTTAATACTCAGAGGATCGAAGCGTAGGAAAATCACCGGATTTCGTGAGTAGTTTTATCAGGAGGACAGGTAGGTGGATCATCCATCTACAATACATACACACATGTGTGTCTTTATGTGATTCGATGATTTCTGTGACTTACGTGATTTACGTGTCTTACTTGTTTTACGTACCTTCCATGTGAAATCATGCTTTTATGAAATTTCTTGTGCGTGCATGGCACATGCATATCACGTTAGAACGAGAGGTGATTACACCGTATAGAGACGGTGATGATTTGAGATACTGACGTGTGGGGTAGAATATGGTGATTGTGATTTGTGACTCGTAGCGAAGTCGAGGTTGGGCTCGCAGGGCACTTGGCGGAGACAGACGTGATCGATCTGTCTACTCGGATGTTATCGACGGTGCATACCGTCGGATGGAATTTTTATTTTGGTGCGGGAGATATACGACCTGGTAGGGGTCCATTGACGTTGGTGCGCGTTGGTGCATTATTTCAGTAGTTTATTGCGCACGTTGGTGCGCGAGCCTAACCTAGGGCCCGGTGTCGTGTGATGTGAAATAGGAATGTGGGAAAAGAAAGAGTGTGCATTATTTCATGTTGTGAGATATTGGGATCGGGACTGAGTGTACACTTGCATACATGCATTTTATTCACCAAACGCTCAGTGTTTACGTGTTGTAGGTACCGAGTCTGACGCTGATACGCATCAAGACTGAGGCGGCTGGTGGCGGTGCTCCACGGACTTTTGAGGGTGGGGCGGTACATTGATGAAGACCTGTGGAGCGGCATTAGGGCTTTTGTTCTTTTGATATTTTGGGGCTTTGGCCCATTTACAGAGATGCTGTTGTAGACAAGAGTCTTATAGTAATGTATATTATTTTAGGGAAAACTTTTAACTAGACGGGCCTTCCGCGGCTTACGTTGCGGAAATTCGCCAATAATCTTAATTGGAAAACGAGGGTCGCCACAATTGTTACACAACAGCGGCCCGCAATCAGCAATCGAAAGCCTAGAGGAGATCAATGGGACGCCGAGATATTGCACAGGTAACGAGCCCGACGGGAAACCCATGATACCATGGATGGTACCCTCGAGTCTCTCGGCTCTTTTAGAGATAAACATCTCGCTTTTAGTAATGTTCGTATGAAGACCAGCTAGAGAACCGAAGAGGTCTAGGCAGTCCCTAAAGATACTCACCGACTGTACATCCGCGTGCGAGAACAGTAGTAGGTCATCAGTGAAAGATAGCATGAAGAGCTCCGTAGATTTACATCTCCAATGATAACGAAAGCTGTTGTTCTGATGGATCCGGTTCTCAATAATGCCATGCAGGACCTCCATCACCAGGGTAAAGAGATAGGGGGAAATGGGATCGCCATGCCGTAGTCCCCGTCGTCCCTTGAAAAATCCTTCGGGTTGCCCATTTATATTGATCGAGAATCGGGGCGAGGTAAGGCAGAGCGTATCCAACCCACAAAGGAGTAAGGGAAATTCAGCGCTTCAAGGGTCAACAAAAGGAAGTCCCACTCAACCTTGTCGTAGGCTTTTGCCAGATCTACCTTAAAGGTAACACGCTGGGGCAGCCCCACACTATTGTAGCCGCGGCAAATTTCCTGAGCTAGGAGAATGTTATCCGAGATACGTCTTCCAGGAATAAAGGCCGAATGGAATGGGCGAACGAGCTTTCTCAGGCAGCCCTGCAGGCGGTTGGCAAGGACTTTCGAAATGGTTTTGTAAAGTACGTTACAACAGGAGATCGGTCTAAAATCCGTAGTGCGAGGACTATCACACTTGGGGATAAGGGTGATAAGAGTAGAGTTGAGTTCCCCCAACAAAAATCCCGTTCGGAAGAATTCTTTGATGGCGTGCGTAATGTCAGGTCCAATAATGTCCCATGCGCTTTTATAGAAGGCGGCCGTGAATCCGTCTGGGCCAGGCGATTTATTGTCCCCAATAGAGAAAAGTGCCTTCTTGATTTCAAGATCCGTGACCGGTTGGGTTAGTGATTCGCCATCGGTATCGCTGAGTTTCCGTGGGAGGAAAGGAGAAATATCGTCCCAGCGAATAGGCTCTGGTCGATTAGAGTGTCCGAGGAGGTCCGTGTAAAACCGAACAAGTTCAGCCCGCACATTGGTGTCCCCTTCGATGGCCGTGCCAACATCATCTTCGAGCGAGAAAATACGGTTGATAGTCCGCCGTGTTGCCACCTTCTTGAAGAAAAAAGCCGTGCATTGGTCCCGTCTTTTAACCCCGCCACTTTAGCTCGCTGGGATAGCGCCGAATGCTCCATATCAACCGCACGAGCATAAACCAAACGGAAGCGCTTCTCAAGGAGTAAAAGATTAGATCCATGGGAAACTGTTCAAGTAACTGTTGTGCCGTCTCGAGGAATCGCCGAGCTTCGAGGACACTTCTATTGAGGTCTCCCTTCTCCCACAAAAGTGATTTAAGCGAGTGTTTGATTGCTTTTAGCCGACTCACAATGGAGAACATAGCGTAACCACTGATGCTTTGGTTCCACGCCTCCTCCACCTACGGAATGAAGCGCGGGTCCCTCACTAAGAAATTATCGAACCGAAAGATGTCTCCTTTGATGGGCAAATCTGAGCTGGCCTCCAAGATGAGTGGCGAATGGTCCGACGTGGCGGGTGTGCGCATCTATAAGGCACATCCCCAAATTGCCCGAACCACGGGGGGTTACCAAGCATCCTATCCAGTCGCCGCCAAACTCCCGCCTTGCATTACTTTGCGACTTCATCCTACATAGCTTTAGCAGTTGGAGAGCTATCGACTTGGATTAGTATGTCATTAGGCAATGCTTGCACAAATAGTTTCTTGCCAGAAGGTCTGCTTTAGCTCGTTTCTTTTCTGCATCTGTGTATTGTGCAGGAGTTTTGAGTATTGAGCTTCCTTGAAGTGCTGGGTTGACTGTATCATCACCACGGGCTGTGACCCAGAATTGTTGTGGTCCCTTCTCAAGAGACTCGATGATGTCCTCGCCATTGTCCTTTATTTCAAGAAAGTTGAGGAATCTGCTTCTCCAGACTCCGAAGTCGCCACGTCTCAAAACTGGTACACGAACATCGCTTCCCATAGCTAAGGAGTCCATTTGTTGTTTGGTAGTGATCGTTACGTGGATGTGATATGTGAAATGAAAAGTAAGCTTCGAACAATTCTAAAGTGATCAAAATCGATCGACTTTAGTAAAATGATTTCAGGTTCAAGCGACTTTACTTAGATAGACTGATGATTGTAAAATGATTTCAGGTTGTAATCGGATGAGTCTAATACTGAATCGAGGTTGTAATCGGGCAATAGAGGATCTCGTGCGATTTGGTCCTTAAACTTTAAAATTGATCAAAAGCATCAACAATTTTATTCGGGCGATACAAGCTTTTCGGGCGATTGAAGGTTAATAGGCTTGATTCAGGTGACCTTGGTTCGAAAGAGGAATCGGAGGATTTGATGGACTTAAGACCTAGAAACTCAAATCGGTCGATTTACAGTTGAAAAGAAATGAGTCAATCAGGCATTTTGTCAATCGGGCGATTGGCCTGAAATCGATGCTTGATGATTTGAGGAAAGTTCGTGTTGGCTATAGTGCAATCGGGCTATTTGTGAAATCGAACGATTTTCTCTTATAGGAAAGGAAGTCGGGCTATTTAGTCTTGGAGACTGAAATTCGCCGAGGCTTTAATCGGGCTATTCCCTGCAAAAGCAAAATATTTCCGTCGAATCCTTAAAATTATGAAAAGTTGTGTGATAATCCTACCCGAAAGTGAAGAACATACCCAGGAAAAAATTTCACTCGATTTTTTTTCAAAGACAAATCAAACTTGACTGAAATCGATGTAGAAGAACAAAAATACACTCATTGACGATTTTACTCACCAAAAGGCAGTTAAAAAAACGATTCTAAAACATTAAAAAATCCTGAAAAATCGAAAATGGTTTTTGAGCGATTGTTCTTTCAAGTCTTGTCGTAATCGAACGAAACTGGACTCCAATCGTTCAGATCGATCCACGTTTGGCTCTGATACCACTTGTTGGTCCACTTGTTACCAAACAAGAATCAAAAAATTATTAGAAAGATTAAAGCGTATGAAGCGCCTTTTAGTGTGTGTTTGTGTGTGTGTTTAACGAGAGCGGCTTCAAAGACAAATTCTTTTGATCAACCCTAACAAGGGTAATCGTGGGCTCTATATACCACATTTAGTTGGTATATTAAAGCCCAAGTACCAAACTTCTAATAAATACAAATTGTCTCCCCAAACTGCTACAATTCATTAATATCAAAATATAAGTAG